>JAODGA020065656.1:0-10763 GCA_027574885.2 Drusilla canaliculata
AAAAATTTAAGATGGACATTAGACTATAGGCAACCATAGGCACATTTGTAAAATAATTCGAACAACCACAATGCATATTTCTTTGTTTCTAATATTACATGTGCTAGTTATAAATAATGTAGTTCAGTTGTTCAATGGTGTCCAACCTCCAAACTAAAGCTTATCATGCGCCAACGCCTTGCAATGAGGCACGTTGCTAGTTCCCACCTGACAAAATGCGCCAATGCGCTAAGGTCAGCGCATGCCCCACGTTTTAAACACCACTGAGGTGGTCCGACACTACTTTGAAACTTTAATATCAATGGGAATCCCATGAATGCATAATGCATTTTCATAACAATTTGAAGGACTTCTATATTTTATGTCTCTACCATACTACTCATCCGACCAAACATGGTTAAAGAATGATCGTTCAGATGATGGCTCATATTATTGTAATTTTTTTCTTCTAAAATCAATAACAATTTAAATACGAACTTGAACAAATCAGAGGAAGAGAATTTGCAGGATTTACCGACATAATCCGAGAAGTCTCGATGGTCTTCGGTCTTCGGCGACTAGACCACTAAAATTTGTGTGACATTACGCCATCTGCTGCTAAAATCTAAAGTATATTTGTATAAAAAATGAAAAACATAGATGGTGCTTAAATCAACTTAAACTGCATAAACTTGATAGGCGTCGTCCCCGATAATTGAATGACGTACACTAGAAGGTCGTGTTTGTGTTGTTTCAATCATCAGCAATCAAAAAAGATACGCATGTTGTGCGTTGGGATCAAATAATGATGAAAAACATCTCTTTCTTTTTCTCCAAACATTCTTTTACTTTTGTACGCCGCAAGGTCGATGACTCAACATACACAGCCCAAACAAAAGGATTGTCTAGCCTACGTAGTTTACTTATCGGGGACGACGCCTTATACCTCCTAAACCTTTACCTGGCCGTTAGCGCCGTTAGCTGTCAAACCAAATATAACAAACCGCCGTTCTAAATTGACATTTCGACAAATCAATTGAAAAGGAAGAGTAGTTCGCGTATAGTTACAACATATCACCGTGCATAAATATCAGAAGCCGTAAATCAATCTAACTACAAAATGCCCTGCGAAATGATAACACTCCAGCTTGGCCAATGCGGCAATCAAAGTATGTATTCGTTGAGGTTATGCGCCTGTATATTTTCAAATTTGAAGCTCTTGTTTCGCCTTAAATTACTAACAATATACGTATTTTATTTCTCTAGTTGGTTTCGAGTTTTGGAAGCGTCTCTGTGCGGAACACGGCATTAACCCGGAGGGTGTGCTGGAGGAGTATGCCACTGAGGGTGCCGATCGGAAAGATGTCTTTTTCTATCAGGCTGATGATGAACACTACATCCCACGGGCTGTGCTCATGGACTTGGAGCCCAGGGTGATCAACACAATCATGAACTCACCTTATACAAAACTCTACAATCAGGAGAACATTTTCCTTTCTAAGAATGGTGGTGGTGCTGGTAACAACTGGGCATCTGGATATTCACAGGGAGAGAAATTATATGAGGAAATATTTGATATTATTGATAGAGAGGCTGAGGGATCTGATAGTTTGGAGGTAATTTTTTTCTACATTCTACAGCTCTTAGTATATAAAAACTGATTTGAAATTTGATTTAATTTAGGGTTTTGTGCTTTGTCACTCAATTGCTGGTGGCACAGGCAGTGGAATGGGTTCATATATGTTGGAAAAACTCAGTGATCGCTTTCCAAAGAAACTTGTGCAGACATATTCAGTTTTTCCTAACCAGGACGAAATATCAGATGTTGTTGTCCAGCCCTATAACTCATTGCTGACGCTAAAGCGTCTCACTGAAAGCGCTGATTCTGTGGTGGTTTTGGATAATACAGCACTGAATCGCATCGCCGCCGATCGTCTGCATATTCAGAATCCCACATTCACACAGATAAACAGTCTTGTATCAACCATTATGTCGGTTTCGACGGCGACGCTGCGATATCCGTCTTATATGAATAATGATCTGATGGGACTGCTGGCTCCGCTGATTCCCACGCCCCGATTGCATTTCCTCATGACCGGCTACACACCTTTGTCAACCGACACGGATGAGGTGAGTGTGCGGAAGACGACCGTGTTGGACGTCATGCGTCGCCTACTGCAACCGAAAAACATGATGGTATCCACGACGCTGGATCGCAATTCGCAGCATTGTTTTATTAGTATTTTGAATATTATTCAGGTAAGTGTTAAATTTCAGTATTTTTGTGGTAGTAGCAATTTATTTTAAATCAGCCTTGTTTTTCATTATTTTAAATTTTGAAATTTTTATTCTAGAATTCCAGAAAATCAAGTAAACTAAAATTTGTTTTAATAGAATGTCGCGTTTTCTTTACACTCTCGAAATTTAAACTAACAACATTGATCTAATGTTAATGTTGATTGATGTTTATAATAAACTGCTAAATAATGTTCTTTTAGAGTGAATTCTCATGTTGATTTATTGTCCTAAAGGGTGAAGTTGATCCAACGCAAGTCCACAAGTCACTTCAACGCATTCGTGATCGTAAGTTAGCGTCATTCATCCCATGGGGTCCTGCAAGCATCCAAGTTGCATTGTCCCGCAAATCACCGTATATTCAAACAGCGCATCGTGTGTCTGGCTTAATGTTGGCAAATCACACAAATATCAGTTCGGTATGGCGTCGATTTTTGAAAATATTTAATGAAACTTGTCTGACTGTGTTTATTTGCAGCTCTTCGATCGTGCATTGCAACAGTTTGACAAGTTGCGCAAACGCGAGGCGTTCTTGGATCAGTTCCGCAAGGAGAAAATGTTCCAAAAAGACCTCACCGAGTTTGATGAAAGCCGCGAAGTTGTTCAGGACCTTGTTGATGAGTATGTCGCTGCCACCAAGGATGATTATCTGAACTGGTGCAAATAAATCCAATCTTCACCAGAGTGTACACTTCTGATTAATTACAATATGCCTGAGTAATCTCATTAAAACAACACGGTGCCATTGTTTAATTCATTGTTATGAATTTCATTGTTTTGTATTATCATCACTTGCACTTGTTATTTATTAGATGTATTCTGCATGCATCTGTGTATATAATTTTCAATTTGTTACATTTAACATTAAACTTGAAAATGACTATGTATTATAACATGGTTCTAGTTATTAAAGATACAAAGAATATGTATTCAAAATTTCTTTCATATGCAACATATTCTATATTATATATGTCAAAGAAGAATCTACTTTACCCATTATCGGTGTTAGGTAACAACATATTCTAAATAAGGCGAAATTAACTAATCCATTTAGCAATGTACTCTTGGGCAGCTAGTTTAGCATTCTTCATACCAACTGAATCACTTGGACTGATTGATTTTAAATCAGCGCAGTGGGAGGTACCCTGAACAAGAATTGCAGGCGCTTCACTATGCAAATCATCAAGAAGGCCAATAACATGCCATGGGTCAACACTACCATGAATAGATATCACCTTGGTTATATTTGGATGCAAACCACTGTATTTAAGGTTAGTGACATCAATGTTTTTCAAGATTTTACTATCTGTAAACTCGGGACCATATGCATCTTCACATATTTTGTGACTGAGGGTTATGAACCAATTACGACCGAATGGTTGTTTCGTAGAGTTACCAGTCTGGAAGAAGCCAAATTCGTTGCAAGTTTGATATGTCCATTGACGGTCTACAATTATTAGATTTTAATTACACTTCAAATTTTTCTATTTTGTTTGATTACCAATTTTGCTTGGAGATGGTTCGGTATTTTTATATATGTTGATTGCATCTTCATAGTTTCCAAGACAGTCCCCGTTTTGCTCTTGAACGAACGCCGCGAGTTTTTGTGTTGAAGAGCCAGACATACCCAAAATATGATTGCATACTGATTCAATTTGACCAGGCTGAGCATATTGAACGATTCTGGCAAATAATTCACCGATTTGAGCAAATACATGATCTTGGTATGGAAAGCCTGCTTGCAGAGGTTTACAAGAACTAGAATTTTTATATTATATTATTAGAAATAATGAGATTGTAGATAAAAACTTACTTAAGCAAAGATCCAAGAGTTTTGCGACCATTTTGCGTTTTAAAAAGCTTGGCCATTTCGTTAGTAGCATTCTTGATGATATACCAACACTTAGGAGATACAAGTTTAATATTGTCGCCTACTACTTCAAAGTATTCTAAAAAATGCAACAACCGCGTTTTATTTATTAAGTGAGAACTAATAACCAATTTTAATTGGCGCATGCTTTATTGCTATAACCATACTACTCTGTTAATGCCTTTACTTACGTTCAAAATCATCAAGAGCAAGTAATGGACCACTAGATGCATACGCAGCATCAATCAGATCTGGATACGTCATACGTCCCCAAGTTGCCATTGTTGCTGAGTATGATCTACCAACCACCACTACCTACCCCAAAAGACGACTTTAAATATGTTTAACCATTTTATATACCAAAACCAAACCTTTGACTTTGCAAAAATAGGATTACTCTTGAGATGGCGAATGAATGCAGCAACATCAGCAAGTGCCTGATCAACGGAAAGGTACTTTAAATTAGCGGTGCTAAGATCTTTTGTGGGCAAACTGTGTCCATAGTAACGATGTTCTGTATAGTATAAAGCACCGCCATGTTGGACGGCCATATCGTAAATTTGTCCACTTTGAATGGAGGCGGGATTCATTTCCCATTCGCCTCCAAGGTTGATGAAGATTGGACCACCATCTTGAAAATGTTGATGGCTGTAAGAATATCGCTGCAAAAACATACAAAATCATTTATTGCATTTGGGTATAGACAGAATGAATATTACCATTTTCCATTCCCGAGTATCTTCAGGATTAAAATTATCCACTTTCATAGAGATCCAAGCAATCGTTGGCACACGTGCATGTAACCTAGGTGTGTCTATTGGTGGAGGATAATTTGATTTCGTAATCACTTTACCCTGGTATACAATTATGATTAATTTTTAATAATACTATTGCAGTGGAAGAAATTTACGTACAGAGGCATGATGAACTATAAGAACTGCTGCTAAACAAAAGCTGGAAATGACGACCTTCATGGTTCTTAACTTGGTTTGCTAATGTGATAGTAGAAATCAGCTAATGGTTGGAAGGCAATGTTTGAAAGCTTTATATAGCATGTTTTATCTTAATGTTTGCTTACTTAATTCAGACATGCTTCAAATGTTTAGTTGTATTGCACATTTTTTTATAAAAGAAAATAATGTTCTCTAATTGTGTAAATTTAATTGCATTTAATTGACTTTACTTTATCGTAGCATTCATCTGATGTACTTAAAATAATATGATAACCTGCATTATTTTAAACACTTCAGACTTATCAAGTGAGTGTTAATTTAGATTAATTTGCAAATTAATCAGTATAAAAATATAAGCGTGTAATGAAAAACTTTAATATTGTGAATTACATTCAATGCAATGAAATACTTGAAACAAAATATTTAAAATTAGTAACGAATAGCACTTTTGATGCCAATAAGGGCATTTATTCTCTGTTCTATAGTTGCTGTGGTGTTAAATGCTATACGGATAGCACAACAGCTACGTGAACTCTCCTTTTAGTTTCTAGTGTGCTAACAGTGCTATTAGAAAAAAAAACAGGGCAAGTCTTATACACATTTGACCGAGTAGACCTACATGGAATTTAATATTACATCTAAAATTTGAACCGCATTTTTTTACAACATATTGTTCTTGTTTCTGTTTTTGTTCTGTTTCTTGTTTTTGTTACTACATTTTTATAATTTTTACTTATATTAAAATATAATCAAACATAACTTAGGCCTCTTATCTGACTTTGGATAATTCTTCGACTTCGACTTCTTGATCTTATAGCATATCTCGATGTATGCAAAATTGCATGTGTATTCAATAAATTGCATGCCTCCAGATTGTATGCAATGTGTTTGCACAAAATCAAACTGATGTGATTTTTTTGGCACATTGCATGCCAAAAAATCAAGTAAGGTGATGGGGGCAACATATTGCATGTTGCGCGACAGGTGCGGGCATGCCATTTGTGTATTTCCACCTGTCATTTTGCTGACATGCCACGGAAATTGCATGCAAACTTACTAGCAAATGTATTCTCAGTGTGCAATATTCAATGTGCTCTATGGATGTGAGCATGCTCATCCCCCATTTTGATTCTACTATAAAATTGCTCACCTCTGATGGCATATGACATATTGCCTATTTTTGAACTTTAACCAGAATATAACTAATCCTAGAAATAAAAAAGATGTAAAAAGGGACCAAACATAGAAGAAATAGATATTATTTGCATTTATTATAATTTTATTCGTTTAGCAGATACATTTTATGTTTCAAGCACTTGACTATGATTTTGTATAAAATGATTTTCTCCTCTACAGGAGCTCTACAGCTTTTATTGTAAATGCTGTTTCACCCTGTTCCTCTTGCTTAGGAAAATCATCCACACTGTAGTGGACAGGTGTAGGAGCAAAACTTGTGCTTGGCATAGATGCAGCATTTTTCTTCTGAAATAGATGTTTTGTTAATATTTAATGTAAGTAACATTTTATCTTCAGTAGCTTGTATAAAGACTTCCTTGGTAGTTCATCTATAGGAGGTGGCTTATTTGGAATATCAAATAAAATTGGCACTGCATCTGCATTTAGTTTCAATTTTTTCTAGCCATGTGCTCTTTTAGTCTCAAACTGAGATTCCTCAAAATGAATCGTAAAAATTCATTAACAAATTAAATAAACTTATCTTACTCTCCAATTTGTTTTAAATACGTTTAAAGCCCGTTACGTCATACCAATCGCATTCCTGTCTATGTTTGACCCATACTCGTCACAATGACAGCGAAAACTTTTGATGTATGTTGCAATTTGATGCTTGGCTTTTAGGTGGCATAACTGTTTTCTCTTTAATGCTAACAAATTTTAATTTTATTTATGGGAAGGTAAGGCTTATGTGGTTTACATGTTCTCTAAACAATTTTTAGAACCACTCAAACAAACTCCAAAAATTTCATTATAATCAGAGGAGCCGTTTAGAAGTTTTATTGACACGCGTTTACATGTAATTCATATGGGAGTCTTGTGACATTAGAATTATATCTATATAAAGATATATAACCTACTTAAAAAATACTTTACCCAACATATTCTAAATAAGGTAAAATTAACTAATCCACTTGGCAATGTACTCTTGGGCAGCTAGTTTAGCATTTTTCATATCAACTGAATCACTTGGACTGATTGATCCTAAATCAGCACAATGGGAAGTACCATGAACAAGAATTGCGGGCGCTTCACTGTGCAAATCATCAAGTAGGCCAATAGCATGCCATGGGTCAACACTACCATGAATAGATATCACCTTGGTAATATTTGGATGCAAGCCATTGTATTTGAGATTAGTGGCATCAATGTTATTCAAGATTTTGCTTTCTGTAAAGTCGGGACCAAATGCATCTTCGCATATTTTATGACTTAGGGTTACAAACCAATTACGACCGAATGGTTGTTTCATGGAGTTACCAGTCTGGAAGAAGCCAAATTCGTTGCAAGTTTGATATGTCCATTGACGGTCTACAAGTATTAGATATTAATTACACTTTAAGTTTTTCATTTTTACTTGATTACCAATTTTGCTTGGAGACGGTTCGATGTTTTTATACATGTTGATTGCATCATCATAATTTCCAAGACAGTCTTCATTTTTTTCTTGAACAAACGCAGCAAGTTTTTGTGTTGGAGAGCCAGACATACCCAAAATATGATTGCATACTGATTGAATTTGACCAGGCTGAGCATATTGAACAATTCCGGCAAATAATGCACCGATTTGAGCAAATACATAATCTTGGTACGGAAAGCCTGCTTTCAGAGGTTTACAAGTACTAGAATTTTTATATTGTATTATTAGAAATAATAAGATTAAAGATAAAAACTTACTTAATCCAAGATCCAAGAGTTTTGCGACCATTTTGTGTGTTAAAGAGTTTGGCCATTCTGTCAGTAGCAATTTTGATCATATACCAACATTTCGGAGATACGAGTTTAATATTGTAGCTTACTACTTCAATGTATTCTAGAAAATGCAACAACCGCATTTTATTTTTTGAGTGAGAACTAGGCACCAATTTTAATTAGCGCATGCTTTATTGCTATAGCCATACTACTTTGTTAATGCTTTTACTTACGTTCAAAATCATCAAGAGCAAGTAATGGAGCACTAGATGCATACGCAGCATCAATCAGATTAGGATACATCATACGTCCCCAAGTTGCCATTGTTGCTGAGTATGATCCACCAACTACCACTACCTACCTCAAGAGAAAACTTGAAATATGTTAAACTATTTGTTATATTAAAAACAAACCTTTGACTTTGCAAAAATAGGATTACTCTTGAGATGGCGAATGAATGCAGCAACATCAGCAAGTGCTTGATCAACGGAAAGGTACTTTAAATTAGCGGTGCTAAGATCTTTTGTGGGCAAACTGTGTCCATAGTAGCGATGTTCTGTGTAGTATAAAGCGCCGCCATGTTGGACGGCCATATCGTAAATTTGTCCACCTTGAATAGACGCGGGATTCATTTCCCACTCGCCTCCAAGGTAGATTAAGATTGGACCACCATCTTGGAAATGTTGATGGCTGTATGAATATCGCTGTCAGAACATACAAAATAATTTATTGTATTTTCGCATTGATCAAAATAATATTACCATTTTCCATTCTCGAGTGTCTTCAGGATTAAAGTTATCCACTTTCATTGAGATCCAAGCAATCGTCGGGATACGTGCGCGTAACCTAGGTGTGTCTATTGGTGGAGGTTGATTTGTTTTCGTAATCACTTTACCCTGGTATACAATTATGATTAATTTTTATTAAAACTATTGCTGTGTAAGAATTTTACGTACAGAGGCATGATAAAATAGAATAACTGCTGCTAAACAAAAACTGGAAGTTACGACTTTCATGGTTCTTAACTTTGTTCGCTAATGTGATAGTAGCTAATCAGTTAATGGTTGGAAGGAAATGTTTGAAAGCTTTATATACCATGTCTTATCTTAATGTAAGCCTACTCAATTCAGACATGTTTCCAAATTTTAGTTGTTTTGCACATTTTCTGATATACAAGAAAATAATGTTTTCTAATTGTGTAAATGGAATTGACTTTGCTTTATCATAGCATTAATCTGAAGTAATTAAAATAATACGATTACCTGCATTATTTTAATTACTTCAGACTTATCAAATGAGTGCTAATTTAGATTAATTTGCAAATTAATCAGTGCAAATTTTTGACCACCTCGGTGGCACAGTGGTACGTTCAATGACTACAGTGCGAGAGGTCCCGGGTTCGATTCCCGGATAGGTCAAATAAAAAAATAAAAAAAAGTGGTTCATGTCAAATATTAACGGGGCGTTGTTCTTCATAACTCGTGCCATTCGAACAAGGGCCCGACATACGCTAATGACCATAAATTGCAAAAATTATAAACGTGTAATGAAAAACTTGAATATTGTGAATTTCATTCAAATCAATGAAATACTTGAAACAAAATATTTAAAAGTAGCAACAAATTGCAATTTTTAATGTTTATTTTTTTATGAATCTGAAAACTAAACCAAAATAAATTCAATTGTGATAATTAAACCTCAAAATTGCAAAACTTGTTCCATTTTGAAGCAAAGTAACGGCCAAACTAAAAGAAACTAAAACATTTAGTGTGGAGTTGTTATGCACGACACTTGAAAGGCTTCAGAAGCATATTTTTGATACTTTTAAATATTTTTCATTTTTTGAGCGCATTAACGGAAAAAGTAGAATATTTTGAAATTCCAAAATTAAGTCATTAGACACGGCAATTTCCGATTTATCAAAATAAAAGTTAATTGTAATAATACCGTCAAGAATGTTAAAAAGCACGCTCTACCAACTGAGCGACGTGTTCGTGCCGCAACATACCGATTTGTTGTCAGAAACAAATTTATTTTTGTTATATACTTTGAAATTAAAAAAAAAAGTAAATAATGTATACAATACATATGAATAATAAATTTAAGATATAATTTTAAACTGGGCCGCATTTAAACTTGATGAAAACTCAATCTACAAAATGTCGAAATGACATCTTCAAAATTGCAATTCGTTTTTGTATAATAGAAAATTAAAGTTGAATACTTCCAACTTTATTAATGCGACAACAGATTGCAAATTTAAAAAAATCACCTCTTAATGAATTTCTTAGTTATTTGTTAAGTTCTTTTGCACTTACTAAATCAATCGACCAGTTATATATGTATAACAATATTCAAATTTAAAAATCATTATAACCGTTTTTGGAAAGGGCATAACTAATTTCATAAATTGGGCATTTTAGAATAAAATTATTATGTACAATTTTGTTTCTTGTTATAGTTAATTATTCAAGGTTGTAAAGTCATAGAAATATTTAGATAATATGATGGGCACAATAACGCTACTTTAGCAATATTTATTTACAAATTATTCCAAATAAGGTACCCGTGATGGTTGTACAGTTTTTCTTAGTAATATTTAATATATTTTTTTTTTCTTTTTCTTGAGGTGGTTCGTCTAGCGTCCCTGCACTGCGGTCTCCGTGGTCCTATTGTGCTCCTCAGGTGTTTATTCTCCTAGCAAACCTGTTTCTTCTAGGAAGTCCAGGAGTGTTTGCCAG
>JAODGA020065686.1:0-11549 GCA_027574885.2 Drusilla canaliculata
GAACAAATATATAAATATATTAAACGTTTGATTCTTTAATATAATTGGAAGAATTGCATTATATATTTTGTTCTAGTAGAGTAAAAAATGAAAATATAAGAAGAAATTAAATATAATTAGAAATAATCCCATATTTATTAATCAAATTTATCATACATTTTAAATATACACCAATTTTGTTAATTTATTTGTTTGTATTGTACCTGGTAATATAATATATCACCTTGGCAACGTGTGTTCACCCCATTCTATTTTGAGTGTAAAGAATGTGATTCAATACAAACAATTCAAAGTGAATCTAGTGTCAGTTTACTATTCAATAAAACAAAACAATTTTACCAAATAGTGTTACGTGTGTTACTCCTCGGCACATTTAATCGTTTCAAAGAAAAATAATTAGATAATATTCTACGTATAATCCATAAAATATGGACTGGAAATACATATTATCTATGGCTGAAGAAGCCGACGACTTGGAAGAGTCTAAAAAAGACGAACTGCTAAACACAATAGCATGGTATGATTTCAGCAATGAAAAAATGGATACTCGAAAGCATACAGCTTTACTCCATCTCTGTCAAGTTATAATGAAATATAAGTCCGAGCAAGTTGAAGCGCTGCTTGCCGAATTAGATGAAATTGCTATGAAGCAAGCAGAAGAAGAAGCAAAGACACGTGATTCGGATGACAGAAGTAGTCGGTCCAAAAAGTCTTTAGATAGTGATGGTAATTTTACGTTACTTAAGATAATTTGATTTGTTTACATCTTTTTTAAGAGCAAGACATGCGTTTTCGTGAGTTAAAAGCTAAATATCGCAAACTACAGAAAAACAATGATGCAGAAAAGGACGAAAACGAAAAACTCAAACAAAACGTTAAAATGTTAGAGCAGGAGCGCGTTTATTTGCAGAAGGAACTTCGCAATTCGCACAATCGTGACGATACTGCTTCAGATATCTCCGAAACTGTCAAAGATCAGCAACGGAGTTTAATGGATAACGTTCAGCAGAAAAACACGCAAATATCACAACTTCTAACTGATATTGAAGTATAATGATTACAACTCTTTAAACTACCCTACGCTCAAAGTTATGTTTACTTGTAGAATGTCGAAAGTGATAATTTGCAATTGCGTGCGCAGTTATCAAATGTCCGAGATGATTTATCGGACGCCACTGAGAAGATTGAGGCAATATTGGATGAAAACAACAATTTGCACCTTAAATTAGAAGACTTACAGGAATCTAAATTAAATTTGGAATCTCTTATGCGTGATTGTAAACAACAGGTCGATGATCTACTCAAGGACAAGAAAACGCGGGAATTGGAATTTGAGCAGTTTGCGAAAGAAATCGACGACCGTGTGGAACACTGGAAGGTATATTGTTTCGACGTCAATAATTATTTAGTTAATGAACAAACTATCTACATCGATCTATGTTTTTAGAGTGTGCTTGACGCAAAGAACAAAGAAATCGATCAATTAAAGTTGAAAACTAATCAAACTTTTATAGCTTCCTCTGCGGCTACTTCGCGCCCGTCTACATCAAGTTCTGCAAAACAAAAAACGGGAGACGTGCTTCTTTGTATTGATGAAATTCAAGTTGTTGAACTTCAAAAGACACTTGTAGAGCGCGGCGAGAACATTGTATTGCTCCAAAAGCAATTGGAAAAGGCTACAAAAGAAATGCTCAAATCTGCGCAAGTTCTCAAGCAGATCACAAAAGAACGCGACACCTACGCGAAGAAATGCGAGAAGATTAATGCAATGGCCAGGGATTTACGAAAACAATTGAAAGCTGCTCATCAACGAAGCCAAGAGCTGGTCGATGACATTCGTCATCAGGATAAATTAATAAAAGATAAAGAATGCGACGTAATAAAATCTTAACACATTGAATATATCCTAATAATTTGTATAATTATGTTATAGATTCAAGATATACTGAAGAAAATTGAGGAACCAAACCTAAAGAAACTGTTAAAAGAAGTAGAACAGGTTAAAACCGAAAAGAGGATTAAAGAGAAGAAAGTTTCAGATTTAGTTAGAAACTGTAATAAATTGCAAAGTTTGTCGGATAATTTAGAAAAAGAAAATGTTGCGTTACGGTAAGATAACAATATTTGAAATATTTTTTTAAAAGTTTGATATGGTCTTAATACGAAATATTTTACAGAGATAGACTAGGTTTAACGGAAGAAGATTTTGTAAGCACCAAGTGTTTTAATGTTCAACAGAAGCGCAATAAAAAGTTGTTTGATGATCTTAAGAATAAACTAGAAATATGCGAAGAGGAAAAATTGCAATATCGCTTAGAATTGCAAAAACTTTCAAAAGTAGTATCAAATTTGAGTGATCAGTTGTTAGATTTGGGTGAAACTCCGATTGTTGATGGCCAACAGATAAATGTTTCCAATCTGCGGAGTGATTCAAAAGAAAATATTGAAGATCAAACTGAGAACATTAAAAAAACTGAATACAATACACTTTTGGAGGAAAATGACGCACTCAGAAAAGGCTTACATGAGATTTTAGATAGTGTACAATCAAATCAGGGTAAGAATATTACATTATATGGTATGATTACTTTTAATTGGCTTTAGGTTAAATAAAAATGGATTTTAGTTCTTATCGATTAATATAAGCACTCATATTATCATAGATGTCAATTTCAAAATTTACTTCTCTAATGATTTGTGTCTTATCTGATCACGTCTTTTAGTGAATATATGTTAAATCTGAAGTAAAGCATTTCTATTCATTTTTTGTTTACTAGTTTCATCGGCTAGGGAATTAAAATCGGAAACCTTGGAATCCCTTTTAAGGGCATTAGATGCAAAGCACGTTTCCGGTTGGTATCATCCAGCGATGCGCTTGCAGGCTGAACTGCACACGCTGCAGGGAAGCAACACAACTCTTCGAGAACAATTGCGCATCGCTAGACAGGAAATGGAGCTCTACAGAGAGAAAGCCACTCAGATAATTACTGTAGATCCCAACATCTACCCATCGTCAAATGCAAACGTTCTTGCAAAATTGAATAATCATCTAATCGAAGTCTTAAAGGTTTCATTTTACAGTTACCTTTTACAACATTAGCTAATTTTCTTCCATTCTAGAATTCAACGTATTCTTATTCTGATGAGCAAACCAACGTAATCCTAGTTGAAAAACTGAAATCTTACAAAAAGGAATTTATAAATGTTCAAGAACAAATCGGTGTTTTGTACAATCAATACATTGAAGAAAAGAAGCAATGGGAAACTGATTTAGAATCAAGTAATGGCAAACTTAAAGAAGTAGAAGTTTCCAATCAAGCTTTGGAAAGCAAACTAAACACTATTAAATTATTTACCAATCCGGAAACCGAAGAAGAAATTAAAATCAAAACAGCTGCCGAGTCAGCTGCTCAACTGGTGATAATAAATAGAAAATTTGTGTTTATGGAGAATTTAGAAATGCGTTATAAAAGCGAAATCAATATTCTTAGAAACACTCTCCTAGAAGAGAGTAAAATATCCGGAACGAGATTAAATGACCTGAAAGAAATTAATTTGCAACTCACACAAAAATTGGAGAAACTTGAGAATCAATGTATTGAAAAATTCATATTTCCAGAAGATGTTGTAAAATTACAGAATGACTACGATTTATTACTTGTTAAAAATAGAGAACTACAAAAAAACGTAGACGAAATTCAAGATATGTACAAAAATGAACTGGAAGTGTTTCAAAAGAAAATCAATTTACTCGAAGGTGAAAAAGCTGAATTAGTACAAAAATGTGTAAATGTACGTCGTAATTCAAATGGTGATGATATGCAGTCAAAATTGGCGCAATCGCAAATTAATGAGACAACCGAACGACAGAGAGCGAACCACACCAATAGTCTCTACGAATTGGTCAAAGAACAACTATCTAAGTCTGAAGAACGACATAGAGAATATCAAAAATACAACGGGGAATTAATGCAAAAGAATTTAAGTCTCCAAGAGAGTGTTAAGTCTTTGGAAGACATTGTTTTTCAATATGTTGACTCAGCTTTGTATCAAACTGTACAAGTTGATAGAGATAAATTGCTCGCAGAGTGTCAGCTTCAAAATAAGGAATTATGTGAATTGCGGGACGAAATTGCTGAAATCCGGAAGGATATGGCCACGCGTCAGCTTTGGCAGAATCAGGATCAATACGAGTGCCACAGTTTGCGCCATCAAATTGTCGATTTACAAGCAACAAGCGACGATAAAGCCGTTATTGCGAGGCTGTCAAATGATGTAATTATGGCGCGAATGGCCGAGGCCGAAGTGCGTAAAAAGCTCGACGAAATGGTTGTCGAATTAGCTACGATAAGGAAAGATAATGAAGTGAAAATCAGCATTTTTTCTAACGATAAGAAGAATAATGTTACCACAATCGAAGCTATGCAAAGAAGAAACAGGTAAAAGTTTTGTCTTTTTATAGATTAATTAGCAAGCCTCCGTTAAAGTAAAGAGGCTTTACAAAAATTGCACTCGAATTCCCGAGAGAACTGGGTGCGGGTAAATTATTAGGGTGTCAGCATAAATGCCCTCGCTATACGCTCATTGGTACATTCCGCTCCCCTAGACAAAGAAGGACGAAGCCGGCAATTTCTTTCCTTATCTGGATTTATCTCAGGTTACTTAGTGTAGAATTATGTGAGCTTACTCTAGAGACAAGAAATGGAACTATAATCTACAAGTTATTACATATTCTACTAGAGGGCGTTGATATTTACAAACTAAGTTTTAAAAATAAAAATTGGTAGATTTACCCGTTTATGTTTTTAGTCATTTAGAAGCAATTATAAAACAACAACGTCAACATTATTACGGTTACATTCCGTATACCAGTGAGGACAAGCTGATGGCAAAAATTACCGCGATCGTACAAGAAAAACGCCACATTTACGAGGTTTCCACTTCGATGGAGCAGAACGAATTGGATTCCAGGGTGCTGAAAGAAACGCTCGAGTTGAAAACGGACGTTCTAAATGAACTCAATCAATTGATAAGAGAAGGTGATGCGCAAGCTCGTGCCCTAGAGAAATGGTTTCTTGATAAGACTAATATTCAATTACAGGTATGAAAGAGTAATAACTTAGTAGTAGTTTAATGAAGTACGTAATCAGGGAATATATTCAATTTTACCACTTTGCTATAGGAATTGCGTTGTCGCAGGCAGGTTGAGTTCAAAGAGGCGCAACTGAAACAAGCGCACACACGCTTGCACGACCAGGAGCTTCAAATTGCGCAGCTGGAGGGTGAGTTGTTGCAAACGTTGTGTCTGCGCGTAGGCGCGGAAAATGCACCCATTGATTCTGATTGCGCAAGCAAAGCGGAGAATCGCGTGCAATTGAAGGCGACGCCGGCGACTGTAATAGAAATTACGCCAACGCCGAGCAAGATCGACACTCATCATGCAGATACGCAAACATCATTAAGTCCGAATCTGAATGGATCTCAAGTTGCAAAAACATTACCCACAAATGCTACAGATTCAAATAATGACGATGTTCTCAGTTGCAAGCAAACCTGTGAGCTTTTAAAATTAGACTTAGGAAAGAAAGATGATGAAATTAAGCAACGCAGCGAAGAAGTGCAGAAATTAAAACAAAAAATTCTTGAGTTAGAAATGAGCATCAGCTTGTTGCGCCAGCAGATGGGAGATAAACAAAGCCAAATCAGTTTCTATGAAAAACACATTCTGGACCTCCAGCAAACCAAGTTGGAAACGCAAAAGGAAGCACTCAATTTCAAGCAGTTGCAGCAGACACTAACAGAAAAAGAAAATTTGATTTTTGAATTGCAATCTCTCTTGAAAAAGGACCGTGATGAGCATAGCCGTGCGGCTGTTTGCTTCCAGAACGAATTGAAACAACTACAAGCGCAGATTCAACAACAAGAGCAGGCCAGAGAAGAGTAAGATTTATATTGTTCCTTGTGTATATTATTATAAAATGTATTGCATAGGAAGCAAACCCCGGCACGTGCCGCAGTGGAATTCTATATTCAGCAAGTACACGCATTGGAGAAACTCACTGCTGAACTTCAGACGTCTGTGAGTACTCTAGGGACACAGTTACAAGCCAGCCGAGAGGAATGCGGTCGATGGAGGACGCTTTCAAACGACCGACTGCGCAGCGTCGACGAATTAAGAGTCCAGTAAGGTTTCCTTCATTTTTTGCGCTTTACTTCTTCTGACCTAAATATGACGGTGGCATTGTTCTTTCAGACTCGAGGAACAGCATCAAAACGAGCTAGCAGTGTATAAAAATGAATGCGAGAAATGGCGAAATGAGGTGAAAACTCTGCAGCTGTACATTAGCGACTATAAACAGGAGATTATCGACTTACGACCCAACATTGAAAAGGAACTCAAGGATAAGGATAATAAAATCCACGAGTTGTTGATTACATTGCGGCAATTAAAGGTGGTTGCACTACCACCTAGTAGTAACGTCTTTATGACGTTGTTATAATGTAACTTTATGGGATTTTATTTTCAGACGGAGTTACGCAGAAAAGGAACAATGCCGCCACCTACGACCATCCAACGTCCGGAAGAAAACCTGGAAGAAGTCAAAGAAAGTCTTCTTCGCGAACAAGAAGTATTAAAAAAACGTTGCGAACAGTTGCTTAATAGAGAAAGAAGTGCACGTGAGGAAATTCGGAACCTTAAAGGCCAATTGATGAAACGCCCCGCAATGTCGGCTCGCAGTGACAACACCAACACCGCCACTAAGGAGCAGCAGGCACGACGCATACAAACCCTCGAGAAGGAGGTGAATGACCTACGCGAGAAACTTGAACGCGAGATGGCGCTCAACGAATCACATAAGATTAAAGTTTCAGCGGACTTTGAAAAATGGAACAAGTTGAAGCACTGGCAGCAGACTGCCGAAAAGACCAAGGTCAAACTCAAGGAGAAAACCGATGAGTGCGAGAAGATTCAGCAAACGTGCTCAAGTTATCGAATGCTCATCGAGCGCCTGGAACGGGAGAAACATAACTTGGAAGTGCGTCTCAAGAACTTCAAAAGCATGACCAGCCACACCGGAAGCATTGGCGTTGACGGTGGCGCCGCCGGCGATGCGTATATGATGGCGCTAGCGTGGGAAACGGAAAAGACGAAACTAACAGCGGAAATTAGCGCACTTCGTACCAAGGTCGAACAGCAGCAGCATCATTCCGGCGCGCTGAGCTCGGCAATGCTACAGGATAAACTCGAAGCCCAAGAGAGAAAAATCGCCATATTGGAGATATCAGCGCGAGTAAGTAGAATATGTTTTATTCTAGTATGCTACATATGTGGGGATAAAATTTTATATTTATTCCATAATTGAACTCAGCTTCAACCAGATGCCCCCAATTGGTGTGAGAACAATTCCTTTAGTTTCCATCTTTAGAGGTAATATCGTTTTATCACTCAGGGTAAATCGATAGTGTTGCAGGAATTGAGCCAGAGCGAGTTTAGATTGAACAATTGCAAAGCGCATTCCTGAAATTTCAATTTAAAATTAAATTTAAACAATTTTTATCCATCATTTTCTGCGAACCTATGCAAATGCGTGGGCCGTCTCCAAATGGAAGGAAAGCATATTCCTTGATATTCTGACGATTTGCCTCGCTGAAGCGGTCGGGATTAAAGCGCTCCGGTTCCGGATAAAATTCAGGATCTCTGTGTAATGCCATGGCTGGTATAAGCACCGACAAGCCTTTTTCAATGCAGAGGTCGGTTCCGGGTACTTGATAATTCTCGGTACATTTTCGTAGAAAAACCGGGGCTGGTGGATATTTCCTCAAGGATTCTGCGTAAAATTTTAATTAGTTTTTAAAAGTTTTAAATTCTGAATAATAATTACCCAAGACTACAGTTTCGAGATACTTCAATTCTGCAACAGCATCATACGTTAATGTATTATCATTTTTGCTTAGTACAGTCATGAGTTCATCCCTTGCGCTGTCTTGAATATCCGTGTTTAACGCCATCTCCAACAGAGCGAAGCTTATTGTCGTCGACGTTGTTTCGAAGCCGGCGAGGAAGAAAATAAACGCTTGCGCGGCAATTTCATTCATTGTTAGGCCAGTCCCAACCTCTATATTCGTTTCTTTCTCTCCAATATCGCTTGTACCAACACCAGCATTCCGGGAGTCATTTGAGCAATTGTTTAATGGCGCCGCGCCGAAATTGCTGCGCATTTGAATCAACAGCTGGAGGAAATCAGGCCGTGAGACGTTATTCCGCTCTCGAAACCCGACCGTATCCTCAACGACGCGCTGGAAGAAGTGGGACACGCTCGGCGCAAACACTCCCAACCGTAGAACACGTGCCAACTGCGGAAAGCTGCGAATAATGACCATCTTGAAAGCGTCCGCAGGCGTTTGCGTAAACGCCCGTCGACCCATGATGCGGAACTCCGCATCGGGGTTGCTCAAACTGTTGCATTCAATCCCGAACGCACACGATCCAATCACATCGGTAGTGAAACGTGCCAGCACATCCTTGATTTCTACATTATCATTATCGGCGCTAAGCCGTTTTAAAAGTTGTACCATCTCATCACCGCAGCTCTTCATTGTGTCAAACATGTACTTGGTCTTTCCGGGGGTGAAAGCTGGAGTTAATTTACTGCGCAGTTGTTTCCATTTTGCACCACTTAGCGAAAATAGATGCGCACTGACTGGATCGTTCTCTTCGTCGTAGTAAATGCCTCTGTCGTTAAAATACCGAAAGTCTTTTCCCAATATGCACTTGATGAGCTGGGGATCAATAGCAAGGAACACTTTACGGGAGAAGAAATAAATTCCCGCGTATTTGTATCCCGCACTTTTCATTTTTGCGTAGATCTCGCCTACTTTGTGGTTGACGCTTTCCAGCCGGAAAATTACCCGAAACATGTTTCCACATGGGAAACTAGGTGGAAGGGTAGGTACACCACGACGTTGCCAATATTGAAATGCATTTTTATAGTAAAAATACAAGAAACTTACAAGAATCACTACAATAATTAGCAACATGTTGTACCAACTGCTGTTGGCATAATAATGATCAAGTAGTTCTTGGATGACTGCAAGCCGAAGAACTAATAGAAATTTCCAAACATTCCTTTGTATTATTTTCTTGTGTTCACAGGGTGGTGGAGAAATGCGCTCGGAAATGGAACGTATACAGAATGCAAATGCGGCACTACAAAAGGCAAATCTTCGACTTGAAGCCGAAAGCTTGGATTTGCGATTGGATTTAGAAAAGTCCATAAATGAGGTACCACATCTTCGCGAACAAATCACTTATTTGGAGAAGTATGTATTTCATAAAGTTATCGACACAATCAACACTTAGTATTATGTATGCTTAACAGTCTGTATAGATGATGTGCAAACTTGCGCAAAATGTTTATCTCTTTAGCAACGCAGTATTTCTTTATGCACGCACGTCTTGCTAATAGTAAAAGCCAACTACTTTGGATGCTAGTGTTTTCAGCGTCAGACCGACTTAGGATGCAATGCCCGACTACCCACATAGATTCGCGCAAGTAGAGATTGCATAGAGGAGAAAGTAGTTTAATATCTTCCTTTTCCCAGAGTTGATTTTCAGTACAAGTAAGGCATTATTCGATAAGCAAACCTAGACTAGTTATGTTGGCACATGCAAATTGCATGTTTACACACTTACTTGAGCACATTTAAGCAACATTTGTAAACTTTCTCTGCTTGTTGCGCTAATTATTTCTTAAATATTAATCGGAGAAACACTTTTTAACTATTATAGACGTAATATTTATTTTCTTATTTTTTAGTTATATTAAATTATTGAAAGTTAACACACCAGAAGAACTAACTGAAGACGGTAAATCGGTAGCTCCAGGATCGGGACTAACAGAGAGTAAACGTATCTCGGAGTTAGAACGAACCGTATTAGTTTTGAAACGCGTCGTAGAAAAACTGCAAGTTGAAAATAAGCGGTTAACAAATGGAAACCAACGTTCTTGTACATCTACCGAACGAGGTGTAAGTTAACGTCAATAATGGTCTTTGCAAGTATAGGAAATGTAATAAATATTTGGTTCTGTAGAATTCTGGAGATCGTTTTAAACGTGAATACACCCGTCTGAAACAACAATTTGATGAAAAAGTTGAAAAGGTCACGACCCTTGAGAAAGAGCTGAGTGCAGCCAATCAAAAACTTAAGAATCTTGAAAACAATGGCGGAAACAATGATGGAGGTGAAAATTACAAAGAAGAGTTGAATACGGTCAAGGAGCAATTACTATACAAAGGGGAACTCTTAGAAAAAGTGAAGATGCTTCTTCAAAGGGCGCATGTTAAAGAAAAGGCATTACTAGACCAAGTAAGATTTGTTCCTTTTTATTTTAAATATCTACTAACTTGAGAATATTTTTAGATAAGCACATTGAAAGGCATAATTGATTCAAAGTAAAGTTATTGTAATGTATTATTTCGTAGTGTTATAGTTGATAAGTAAAGGTATAAATAAAATTGATATCCAATAAAACTGTTGATCAATTCATTGAATGCGTAACATGGCACAAGTGTCGTGTTATAACGAACAAGGTCGCGAACGGTTAACTTGATGTGTAGGATTGCGTAGATAAAGCAAAGTTTCGTGTACTAGTTGTGTTTCGGTGTGCCTCGATGTGGTAGTGGCTGTTTTGCGCGCCAGTGTTCGTAGCCCAACCGCAACGCAAGATCGACTGAGACAAGTTGTGTTGGGTGTTTAGAGCGGCACACTCTCAAAAATGGCTTTGATTAAATCCCGGCTGCACGTGCTCGCACAGAAAGCGAACGAAGCCCGAGTTTTATACAACTTGTGCGTGAAACGCACGCATTTCCAATACCAACCCGATGAAAAATGCGACATTCCCGGTGAGTTGCATTTATGTTTAAGGTAACTAATTGTAGAAGTTAAACTTTGCTAAAGTCGCTGCCGCTGGCGCACGGCGCTGACGTCGACATCAGCTGAGCGCTCCACTCCACTGCTGAGTAACTCACGCATGCGCAGTCTCTCGACATTTGTTGAAAACGGCGGTAAATTTGAATATTGAATTTTAGGCGAGAAACAGAAAATGAACATGATGCAGTCCATTAACAACGCAATGGACATCGCACTCAAAACGGATAATACTACGATGGTTTTTGGAGAGGATGTTGCTTTCGGCGGAGTGTTTCGTTGTACTGCAGGACTGCAGGCAAAATATGGGAAAGGGAGAGTATTTAATACCCCACTGTGCGAACAGGGTATTGTCGGCTTTGGGATTGGCGTCGCCAATGTAGGCGCCACCGCGATTGCGGAAATTCAATTTGCCGATTACATATTTCCGGCTTTCGATCAGGTTTGTCGCAGTTCCCCGCAGGGACCAGATTGCGGATTACATTGTAGGCGTTTATTTTCAGTTGGTGAACGAGGCGGCAAAGATGCGATACAGAAGCGGAAATCAATTCGATTGCGGCAGCTTAACGGTGCGTGCGCCGTGCAGCGCTGTCGGTCACGGTGCTCTTTATCATTCGCA
>JAODGA020065702.1:0-12608 GCA_027574885.2 Drusilla canaliculata
CCCACATGAAATAATACTTACACAATATGTACGTTGCATGTGTGTTGATTAGAAACTAAACGTTGATCTGGAATGCTTCGCGCGTGAGACGCGACATGCCGCGATGCTTGTGCGCCTTCTCGCACTCCGGGTCGCTCATGTCCGAGAAGCGACTAGGCGGGTGGATGCGATCGTTGAAGCTGTGCGATATACTGAACGTCGTCTCGTCGTTGTGGCTGGAGTAGCCGCTGCTGCTGCGCACGTGGCGCTTGTTGATCGGCATCGGCTTGGACTTGCTCTTCCGCGTCGGATACGCCTTGCGATTGATGCTCCCCGACTGCGGCGACGTCTCAGACGAGGAACTCGAGCCTTCCGCTCCCCCTGCAACACCCAGCACCATCCCCACGGAAAAAGTCAGTAAAGGAATATGGGGCCGTGGTCCACCTACCTCGCATTCGGTGCGAAAACGACATCAGCTCCTGGCTGGTCGCGCGCCCATCGCCCTCCGAGTCACTGCCCAGCGTGTCGTACTCTGAAATAGGCAGATGGAGGGTTAATATCTTCTTCACCTCTGAGTCAGTGCTGCCCAGATTATCTGATTCTGAAAACGATCAAACGACGCATGGTTTATGCACGGCAACACGGCTTGTGAATTTTGAGAGAGGGGTTGGAAGGTGCGAGCACCGTCGAGCAGCAATGGCCCACGACGTCTATATGCGTTTTCTCATCGCGCAACGTGTTTGCAAATTTCATAAACGTCCACATTACCTTGACTCTCCGAGTGCGGGTCTCTGAGACGCCCGCCTTTTCGCCGAACCTTTGTGTATTCGGGCTCTTTGCTCTAGAACAATATGACCACAATTAATAACGCGCCCACGCGCCGCCCGTGATGAGTTTGCATGATTAATCATCATGTGCAGGCGTTTGGGCACAGTCTGCCCACACTGCAAACCCAAAGACTAATTTTGCAAGTTTTGATAGTACCAAAACAGAGACCAGGATACGCATACAAAGAAAGTTGACAGCAAAAGCAACGGATAGGTCAACGTAAACTGAGTGCGAACCCAATAAAACCATAAGAGAAACTTACATGTCCTAACTTAAACTTATCAATAGGTGGAGGTTTAACATCATGATATACAAAAGACCCTCGTACCGAATGGTACGGCCCACTATAGACATTTCCACTGTACGAACTTTCGCTGTACGCCGGTTTCGTTAATTGAAAGGTTGCATAGGGACAGATGTCTTCGATGTAGTCGGCGGATTCTGCTTTGTAGGCATCTTCGACGGCGATCGGTTGTGGGCCACGACCCACGCGCACCGCTAGATACTGCTGATCGCGGTTCTGTTTGTTCTGGATCTGCGCCATCGATGACGACTCTCCTAGGGTTCGCACCTGCCGATCTCGGTCCTGGCGCAGCTCTGTGATGCAAGGAACTACATTTTTAGACATCAGTGGCATGTACACCAGGATTGCGTAATAAGTTACTAACTTCGTCTCCAGAAGAGCGTGGCGACCAGCGCGATGACGATGAGCAGGGTGAGGATGATGGGGATGAGGACGCGCGCGCTTGCCAGAGGATGATCGCCGGAGTGCGAGACGGGCGGTGACAGTTCCGGCGCGACTGGTGGCATGAACAATGATTAATTGCAGCGCTTGATATTTTGCACACAGCCGCAAATGACTTACAGCCGAGCAGCGTCAGCGTGGTGAAGTTGTAAATGGCAGGTGAGTCGCCGGCGTTGTTGTGCGCGGTGACTTTCAGCTGGTACTCGGTGGCGGGCCACAGCTCCGATATGCTGTAGATGCGTTCGGTGGGCTTTACATGGTTAGAGGACATGATCCACGTGGAGTGGCGGCCTGCGCGATATTCGATGACGAAGTATAAAATGCCACAGCCGCCGTCGCCCCATGAGTCCAGCCACACGGTGACAACGGTTGCATTCATCGTCAGCATTTGTGATTGTTTCGGTTTTACCGGCACTGTAAGGCACAAAAATACATTTTATATACATAATTTTGCAATTAACTTCACTAGTAAGGATAAGCAAAACAGTGTTCTGATTGGTCGCATCTCTACGATTTTTTTCAAATGTCTACAATCGAATCACTTTCGAATCTCCATTTGTATAGATTTTTTTCAAGCCACATGCAGCAAAAACTCATTGAAACGCTGTTCTTAAATGATGTTCTATGTGAAGTGATCTCTAGGACAAATTAAGAGAAACAAGTTGTACACAACATTTATGCTTTGCTACGTGTTTTGTAGCTATTTGCTCCGCTTGTAACTTCAAACACACGTCGTTTGCACAAATCTTTACGTAACTCGTTGCGTAAAATACTATACCTGTGCCCTTCGTGTGCGCCGTAACGATGTCGCACGGTAGACCGGTGCCGATGCGATTGAACGCTGTGATGTACAGTGAGTAGCGTGTGCCGCACCATAAATTGCGCAGCATGTACTCGTCGGTACGCGCCGAAATCTGCAACTCCTCCCAGTCGCCGTGGTCGCGTTTATAGTTGATCACATAACCTAGAATTGGAGAGCCGCCATTCTTTTGATCTGACCATCTCAGGTGCAGGCTGTCTGTGAAGGCATCGACGACGGTCAACGCGGGCGCTTCGGGCGGAACAAGAACCTTCAGGCTGTAATGTATCTCATCACTACCATGCTGATTCTCAACGCTGCACGAGTAGTTTGCCTCGTCGACGTTTTGAATATCCTTGATCACAAGCGTCGCATTCGTGGTGATCACGCGCCGCCCGCCCACCTCCAGCGGCTGATCGTTGATCCGCCAAATTGGATTCGGCAGCGGCATGCCGACGCGCTTGCACGGCAGAATGATGTCCTGCTTCCACGCGCTGACGACTTCGCGGCCGAATGAAGCGATGCGCGCCGGCACCGTTTTCGATAATGACACGGTCACCACGCGCGTGCTCTCCCCCTCGCCGACCTGGAACCGGCCAAGATAATTTTAATCTGATAAAGCACCTCTCACCCGTTTGCAAAGGATTGAATCCGCTCGCCGAGCGCGACGCGCCGAGACGTTCCATTATTCAAGCCAGTCTTGATTGAAATTCATTATTAATTACAATTTCCTTACCCGCGTCGAGGCCGTAACCCAAAATTGGCACGTCGACGTCGTGCCGTCCTGCTTCGTAATCTCGAACATTTCCGTCGTCGGACTCAGCACCCGCTTATTGGTGCCCTCTTCGCGCCCGTCTACCAGCGTCCCGATGTAGAACGTGTAGCCCACCAGAGCACCGTTGCTGTACTTTGGCGGCAGCCATGATACGAGTATTTTATTCGCTGCACTCAGGACGGCTTTTATTTCGGCTGGTGCAGAAGGCACTGCATGAAACACAAATTAATAACGTTTGCAGCAAACTTGGAAACTCTTACCGTCCTCCTCCGTGTGGCAAAATACCGCCTCGGAGCGCACGCCATCGCCAGACATGGTGAACGCCAGTACGGTGATGCTGTAATTGGTGTATTTCCTGAGGCCTGTTATTGTTGTGCGTTGCTGAGTAATTACTTTCGTTTGCTGATCGTCGTTATCTGAAGCGCAGCGGGGCGCAATTAATTTCGAGAGCATTAATCACCGACATTTATTTAACTCACCGAACCATTCGCCGATGGAGTGATAAGTGACTTTGTAGCCTTCGATTACCCCGTTGCGACCCTCGAATGGCGGCGGCTCCCATGATATGTGCAGACTTTGAGCGCTCAGCACCGAACACTGCACGTTGTCTGGCGGCACGGACGGAGCGTCCTCCAGGGTACGTGCGCTCACTTGATCGCTGGCCGGACCTGACCCACGGCTGTTGTACGCCTGTAAGTGAACAATCCCATTGGGGGGCAGCCGCCATTAATAATTGCCCGTCGTCGACGGCCAACTGCGGCTGAAAATTATTTACTTGAACTATAATATTGTAGGTCGCGTATTTCTTCAGTCCCTGCAGTAATGCTTCGCCGCCGAAGTGCGGTCGCACCTCGACGCTCTTGAACGTGTAGCTCTGCGCGCGATCGTTCGAATCCTTTGTTGCTAATTGAAATCCAACGTGATAGCCTAATAAATTGCCGTTCCACGTGTCTCGTGGTGGCGGCTCCCATGTAACCATCAGTTCGGAAGACGTTTTAGCTTCAGCGCGCACATCCAACGGTGCCCCACTAGGGACTTCTTCCAGAGTACTCACTTGAACTACCTGACTCGGCTCACTAAGCCCGAGTCGATTCTCTGCCAACACCCGCAGATGATAGATCTGCGATGGTTTTAAATTCTCAACCGTGGTCGATGTCTGCGAGCCAGGCACAGACACTTTCGAAGGCTGCGTCGGCCAAGGATCTGCAATTTTTATTAGAACAAGAACGCGCCGACTAAGCGGAATTGAAGCACATACCTAAGCCCTCCTTGTATTGGACGATGTAATTGCTGATCGGACTATTTCCCGCATGCGGCTGCGTCCACGACACGCCGATCGATCTGCTCGACTGCTCGGTGACGCGTACGTTCTTGGGGAATTCCGGTATCTCTTGGACAATCAACTGGATGTTCATCTCATCCTGGCCGTACGCGTTCGACGCCGAGCACGTAAAAACGCCCGTGTCCTGCCTGATTGTTCGTTCGATGCCCAGCTCGGAGACCATTCCTTCAACGAGAGTTTGCTCGCGAATGCTGTAGCGCTGGTCGGCGTCGCTCACGATTTGTTGACCGCCCATCTTCCACATTATCTCCATCGGCGTGTCGCCGACGGCCGAGCATTGCAAATGTGCTTGCTCACCGCGTACGACTTGAATCTGCTTCGTTTTTTGCGGAAAATACGCCGGCGCTGCAAGAGTGTTCTAATTAAATCTCTAGGGAGACAAGCGGAATTGTGTGCTTTTACCGTTCACTTTGAGAAAAATTACTTTGCTCACGCCAGTGCCAATATTATTCTTGCCCTCGCATAAGTATTGCCCCTCGTTTTCTTTCGAAATGTGCTTGAATGTGAGCGAACCGTTAGATTGTTGCTGCACATTTGGCTCGAACAGAAAGTCTTTATACTCTCCCGGTTGGCTGCCTGTAAACATTCGCATAATTGCCCAATACCCGTTTTATTTGCAAAAAGCAAGGAATAAAAATCGCTGTGTTATTGCTAACAATGTCGGGTCTGGAAGAGAGTGTGCGTATTCAAACTTACCGACAGCTCGTTTCCATGTTATTGCAGGTGTGGGATATCCGTCCGCCTGGCAGTTCAGAGTCGCTTCCTGGCCGGCGGCAACGTTTGAGTCTACCGGTTCAACGGTCCAACGCGGAGGTACTATAAAAATAACGCCGTTAAAAACCAACATCGCCAGTTTGCGGAATGCAAATAGCCCTACCATTGACTGTCAATGGTACGCCGTAGCGTTCTGCACCGGCGACATTGCTGGCAATGCAAGTATAATTGCCACTGTGCGCAGACGATACTTGTTCGATTATGAGCGACGATGAAAATTCATCGATCCTTCGCACAACTGTCCCCAGAACGACATTGTTCGACGCCGGCTTGCCGTTGCGCTCCCATCGGAAGGTGATCGGTAAATCACCCTCCATTATTACGCACGTTATCGCTGCACGCATGCCTTCGCGAAGCAGGTCTGTCATTGGATTTATAGGCAGTATCTTTGGAGGAACTGAGGAAAGCACACACATAGAAAAAGTTTTGGCACCTAATCGAAGTTTGCACACCACGCCCGTGTGAATGCGGGCATAATTTTATTGACTTACCGATAACTTGAACTTCGACGTCGCGTCGGGAAGAGTTCCGCTGCCGGTTTTGCGCCTGGCATGTATACGTCCCCGCATCCTCCTTTCTTTGTGTTTGTTCAACAACCAAAGTTCCGTTCGCATAAACGCGCTGCCTGCGGTTTACGGGCAAAGTCTGGCCCTCGCGCTCCCACGTGATGGTCTCAATCGGATAGCCAGCAACCGGGCACTTGATTATCAAACTTGATCCGGCAATACCCGTAATTTTTGGCATTTGTCGTATAAAGGGTAGACCAAAGACATTAACCCTCGCGCTGTGAGATATTTTCCCAACGCTATTCCCAGCTGTACACGTATATTCACCGCCATCCTCGGCTTTAATGTGGGAGATATTCACATGACTAATGACATCGTCCTGAATGGTAACATACTGGCCGACAAGAAAGCGTGGATGATCTGGTATAGGAAAACCGTCTAAGGTCCACGTGAATTGCGGCGGGGGATTACCGGAGGCGACGCATTTCAACGAGACTGTGGGACCCGGTTGGAGTGTCTGCTCCGAGAACGAGTAGACCAGCTCCGGTCCAGCGTCGCCCATGTCAAGCTCGGCGGTCGCCTGCGCCTGATCCCAGTTGTTGCTCACAATGCACTGGTACATGCCGCGATCGTCCTTGGATAATTGCCGGATTGTCAGGCGTGGCGGCTCAACCATCACCTCCACCCGATTATCAGGAGCAATTGGTTTGCCGTTGTGCATCCAACTGATCTGCGAAATTGGGTAACCGCCGACAATACACTGGAAGCTGGCCTCTTTACCCACATCGACAACCTGCACCTGGGGTTGAACATGCGCCGTCAGTGGCGCCGTTATCTCCAGCGTCACCTCAACGCTCTCCTCGCCGGCGGAATTGTTCGCATAGCATTCGTACACTCCGCGATCCTCCAACCGCACCTGGAAGCATAAATTAGGAGCACCTGACAACTCATTCACCAGACACGTGCACAATTTAATTAGATTTTTGACAAACGACGCGCACAAGGAATTTCCAACAATTTTAATATCCAAAGTGCAGCCAGTCTCGTATCCAGAGCAAAAGCATTCTTGTGTAATAAAATCGACCCGTTGAGATGTCCCAGTTCTAAACATGTCTTGACATGTCTTGTAGCTCTCAAGAGAACAAGGAAAGCACATAACGAATGGTTCTAGCCAATTTTTACCTTTGAGATCTTAAGCAATCCTGCAGTGAGCATTGTGAGTCGTTCGCCCAGCGCAACAGGTACTCGTTGTCCCTGCAGCTTCCGCTTCCAATAGTAGCTGGGTATGGGGTATCCTTGTGCGACGCATGGTAGAGTGACATCATCGCCCAGTCCCACCCGACGGGCATTATACTTGCCGGCGGTAATGCTCGGCTGTAAGGTGTCCTTGGGCTCCGTTACAATTATTCTTCCGGGATACCCACTTATCTGTACCTCTCCTATAATACAAATACATACACAAACAAAAAGTAACTCTCTCATTTAGTCGGCGGCGGATATCTGCTTCGCTTGTAATGCAGATAACGAAGCAGTATTTGTTGGTGTAAAGCAAGTGTAGATTGTTTGGAGGCGGCTTCCTGCGCTGAAATTCGCCCATGCGAGATAATTGCGCACAATATTTTAGTCGCGGCTGTGCTGCATTCATTTCTCATTCGCTACAAGCTTGCGCGCCATCCGGATTGGGCACAGGAACAACACGACAACAAAACACCGTATGAAAACGGAACAAAACAACACAGTGTACGTATCATATTAGATTCGCTTAGCTTAATGCGAGGACGTTTGTATACACAAGTGCAATAGCAACGAGCACCGAGAAGACATAGCAGGAATGTTTATAAAGTTTTCAAGGCTCGTTCCGGAGCAGTTTACTCAAGTAAACCAGGGTCCAAATAGGATCGAGAAAATGCAAATCTACCGAATCCCACCATCATTTTTCTAGTTTAAGAATAGGCACACATCGATACAAGAAAATCCACAATTCTGACATGTATAACACATATAAAAAATTGCGATTGTCGTGTCGCAAGAAGCAATATCATCCAATTGAACATTTATCATAAATCTCCGGTCAATGACAAGAAGTTGATATGAGAACAATTTGAAGGCACAACACTGAAATTGGGAAAACTTGATCGTTGATCGATCAACTCCACCCGAGGAGATCGAGGACGATTTCAACTCGGAATTTTTAGGAGGTAGCCAAAAATGGCGCAACATTTCATGTCTGATAGGAATCGCTTTTCGGTGCAAGCGCTCGTCCTCAGAAATTTATAGCCGCCCGGTTCACATTCGGCGTGTTTAAGATTGAAACGGATTACGTGGCCATTTGTGCTGCCTTTTTCAGCAGGGGCGCGCAATAGTTTTCGAATGGTATATTTATTGCCCTTTTAGTTCCCAGTCAGGGACAGCCAAAGCGCTCGATGGATAATGTGATAAACTAACAACAGGAATGCGCGCTTTGCGGAAGCGGTTGCATCGCAGTAAACTTCCCCACAGTAACAACAGCAGCAGCAGTAGGTTGGTGAGTGGAGAGTTGAAACACACTCACGCAAAATGTCGATCGTTATTGTGCAGGTTTGCACACACAGTTCGGCCAGTTTGGTTTATGTGGGTGTTTTCCAAACTAGCTAATTCCAGCTAACAGGTTCGATAAATCTCCCAGTTGTTCTCTATAAAAATACTAAAAACACAATACGCTCTCCCAATGAGTAACATTTTACAAAGTATTAAAAGATATTCTAGCGGAAGGAATTTATCTACACCCACATAGGATCCAATTTATAGAACATCTACTAACGCACAGGAAGCCTCAGTTTAAATTGCAAATTTTTCCGCTTTAAACCTGCAAGCCGCAAAAGTAATCCCGTTTTTTTAGGGAAACAAATTCTACTCAAGAAAATGCCCTTTTAATTCCGGAGGTGTAACTTTTATTTTAACATCCACCGTGTTGAAACGTATGCTAAGTTTCCATAGCTTGTTGTGTATTCTTTTGTTTTTCATTTTGCGAGCCCACCGCGCAAGTTGTTGCAACTTGGAATAACTTTTCATTAAGTCCCGCCCTCGGTCGGCGAGTGTATGAATTATGCTAATAAAAGTCGAAGGCAACTCCCGCAATTGAGCAGAGGCGACACGCTGCACCCTGCGGGTGCTTAAAAATTCAAATTAAACTTTGTTGTGCTCTGATGCGGGACAATCAAGACTTGGCGGCGGCGGTGGTAGGCCGCCCCCGAGCGTTGGGTTTATTGCATCAAGTCAGCTCGGTTGTGGTCGACGGAGCCGTAATTTACGCAACCCTTACCTGTGAGCCGATGGACGGTCCTGCAGGCGTAGTTCTTGTACCCATCCGCCGGACCCGCGTTGCTGATGTACAGATCGCCGTTGGCGAGCACCACATATTTGCCGCCGATGTCCGTGTTCGGGTAGATGTTGATCGCCGAGTCCTGCACCCAGGACGTCACCATCACATAGTCGCCAACGTAGTGCGGTATCTGACACTTGAACACCGCTGTATTGCCGGCGATCACGTACTCGTCGTGCACTTGGATTTCGTACTTTTGTTTTACGACTGCAAGCAGAGGCGGCAAACATCAAAAAGAGAAAGGAGAGTGATGGCGAATAGTGGCGGTTTTTACAGCGTTATTAGTGCGCATTTGGTGTAGTCGCACATGCAAAAGAGCTTTATGGCGGATAATCTTGAGCCATTTCGTTCCGCCGTCATTTATTCCTAGCGCGGCGGCGGCGCGACCATTGTGTGGCGACGCCGTTTTCTTGAACACGTCAGCGTTTATGCTTGCGAATGTTAATTAGAGCAATTTACGAGATGCTATTACATTCCGCGCTAGGCGAGTGGAGTATCTTTTGCGAAAACAATGTGCACGATCATTGATCGCGCGTTGCGACGCTGAACGACGGTAGTCATTGGTAACGTGCGACGAGTGCACCGTTCGAATACGGCTTTGCACAAATTGATTTCGCCGCTATAGGTGCACTTTTACGTCTTCGGCTCCAATCCGTCGATGTGCTAGACGAGATGATCCCCTTATCAAACTTATTAAACCGAAATTACTTTGGCTTTCCGCTGCCGCGCGCACCCCACTTGCTGCAATGCCAGCTCATATCTCAACTTCTGAGCGTCGCGTCGCAGAGGAAAAACTTCGAAATGCGAAAAGTTTGTCGAGTTATGTTTAACTTTCCAACTCATAATGAATTAGCTATAAACAGGATTAATTATTATCATAATTTTCTATAAATGACTTTGGAATGTTTACAAGAGACGATTTAAGCATTATTTCACACATTCATGAATACTATGATAATGTATATTTACTAGCTCTTTCCGTAAAATTGTTTTAAAAAAATAAAATTTTTATTGCAAATTATCCTACATCTAGTAATAACAATTCCAATAATTATAAAATTGATCTATTTGTTCCGGAGTTATAATAGATCTTACAAACAGTTTTTTAAATTGAAGGCTTGAAGTATATCCTGAGAAAATAACGATATGTTTAATAAGAATGAAAAGGGGGCAATAATTTCACTTGTATTATATAGTTATCAAATCATTTGTAGGTTAAGTTATTTTCATACCACTACATGCAAGGCAAAGATAATCAAAATGTTCTACTTTACAAGACCAGAAACCTGACCATAACGTGTAAATGTTACGTTAGAGTTTCAACGAGTGGCGTTATGATATCGATCGACTTTTCTGAACAATAGGGCTATACAAATGTTTGTTTGCCTTTAATGCGCTCGTAACATGCAATTAGCTGTTCATTATTATGATGAAAATATCCGTCATCATGCAAATAGCGTACCTTAACTTGTTGATGGATTTTTTAGATAAACTTCAGTAATCAAGCTCGTTACGTAGTGCCAACAACCTAATCAGGACAAAAAGTAATTCAACAAAAAAAACATAAAAATCGGTACAACCATTCTTGAGTAATAACATATTTTCTATATATCTAGAACGGAGAAATTTTGGTAGTTTCTAATTATTAGAAATATGAGTCAGCTTAGTTTTTAACAATGTCATATTAGACTTAGTTGAGAGAAATTATGAGATTATTGAAAAAATTACTAAAAACGTAGTTTCCAATAAAAACGTACAAAATTGTGTTTTAAAGCAAAAAACGAAATCTAATGCGCCTAATTTGATTTTACTCGAGCAAAGTGGAAGTCAGAAATTGCGTTTAATATAGGTCGAATTCATATGTTCCCTTTTTGCACACCACGACGACGAGGCGACAGCAGGAAAACCCTTTGAAGATTTCAGCAGCAATGCCACGTACTCGGCAATGCGAAATTTTAAATTGGCCCCCTTTATTAGCTGCGACGAAATGCAGTTGGCTAGCAAGCAACCAACCTACACTTTAGCGCGCGCCGCTCACGGGAAACTGGAGAGTGCTCACCAGGCGAAGAATATGAAAGGAAAATTGCAGACAATTGAACACAATAATTTTCCAAATGATTTTCGAATCGTTAAATCAGTGCACTAGCCTGCAAAACGCTTTTAAAGAGCAAGACGCGCGCAATAATTGTCGTTAGTAATGTCGGAGAGACTCATCAGCATTTAAGAGATGCATTTTCGATCGATCGCTCTCTGCTACCCACATCTACGGAACACATGGAGGAAGATTGCAGGCGTGCAGGTATGATGGATGGCTTCAATTATCCAAAAATGCGCCAGCGCCACGCGCCATGCGCCGCCATCGTATTTTACGCGAGTGATATGCAGAACCGCGCCTTGAATAATTGATATCATTTAAAAGCTTTGCAGGTGGATGTGGATGAGCTGGAACTCCGTGTATGGCCTATGAAAGTGCTCCAGATGCGCCCGAATTTCGTCCAGCAGCTGCTAAATATAAATTCTGATGCTTTCCCTTCGTTTTTTTTTTCTTATTTTACATCGTAACATGTTACACATTGCATAGTAACGTAAAATATTTACTGCAAATCTAAACTATTTGAAATCATTGATATACATATATGTATATGTTTTAGGTAATGTTAAAGTAGAGGTCATTGGCCTAATCGCTACGTAACTTTTTCGATTACAGGCAAAATTGGAGCTTAGTATGTGTTAGAAAGAGGTGCTTAGAAAAACGTATGTTGTAGATACAAAAATAGAAGGTCATTGACCTCATTTATTAAATATTAATGTAAAATATTTACGACAAATTAGGTAATGATCAGGTAGAGGTCATTGACATCATTGCCATGTCTCCTTTTTAGATCAGACACAACATTGGAGCTTAGTATGGAGTTAGAAAAAGATAGTAAGAAAAGCGTATGTTGTAAATACAAAAATAAAAGGTCATTGACCCCATTTAGAAAATATTTGTTCTAGAGTACCAAATCTTTCCTCTACCAAAAATCTAATATACAACAGTAATACGTCATTTAGGAAACAAATTACGCAGATGTAAAAGTAGTAGCAAAAGGTTGTTGACCCCATTTAACAAATATGTGTCTTTAAGTGCTACCTGTTCCCACCAAAAATTGGTGCAAAAGGTGCAACACTGAATTTTATGAGCAATAAAAGTACTTAGCTTGTCTACCTTCAAATTGTAGGCGACAATGTTGGGCTATAAATGTTTATATCACATCTCTGGTCTGATACGGCGGGAAACTTGTGTCGAGCCTAAGTGGGCAAAAATCAATCGCAGGAAAACTTGTTGTGCATTGCCCTATAGTGGGCACGTAAAACTGCTCTTCGACGCCAACCGGGTTCTTTACAACTTCATTGTGCATGTCCTTCAAGAGTTCACTTCGCGTGTACGTGGGGCTGGGGATATTAGGTGTACAGTTTCCGGACGCCGATGGCACCAGCACAGCACGGCTGAGCGTGA
>JAODGA020065775.1:0-10457 GCA_027574885.2 Drusilla canaliculata
ATCTAAGAAATCAGATAATAAATGCATATTAATTTTTATAATTCTTGTTGTCATAGAAAAATTATAGTATGCAACTCACACAAAATAGCAATTTTGTATTTGTCTGAATTGCAATCTCCGCCTTCGGCTCGTGTCGCAAACTTGCAAACACGTGCAAAATGTGCATCATTTTGTACTCGTTGCATAATATACTATTGTTTAATTTTCAAATTGTCGTTTTATTGTTTTCATAGAATTGTTTTGAATTAAACACTATTTTTCCTAACAGAAATCTGTAAAATTTGTTTCTTATTACAAAATTTGCCTCAAATAACTTCTAAAAGCTACCTAACTAATCTTTAGCTTGTATTTTCTATATTATTAATAATAACTTTGCTGATGTTGTGATATTTTGTGTAAATTTACTCCTAAATGACGATTAACTTTAAATGACTTAACTATAACTTTAATTAACTAAACAATTACTTTTTTAGTATTCTTACGAAGCCAACACGGGCGAATACGAAGCAAGCGTGAAAGTCGTCTGGAATCGCAACCATCACATCGACTCGATGAGCGTCGTTCTCTACAAGTGCGACATTTTGGGCTCGCATCGCGAGCACGCCGACTGCTCGCTCTGCGTGACGCGTAACTCAAAATACCAGTGCACCTGGTGCGGCACTTCATGCACGTATAGTGAGAGCTGCATGGAGACACCACACGTCGAATGTCCCAAACCTCGCATTGATATGATTAAACCGCTAAGTGGGCCCATTGAAGGTGGGACGCTGGTCACTATCGAGGGCAGCAATCTCGGGCTGAAGCGCGACGACGTCGCCGGCAAGATACGCATCGGTAACGTGCCCTGCGAGCTGGTCAACTACGCCGTCTCCGTGCGCATACAATGCATCACGGGGCCGTCCGCAATGGAGACGACGGCTCCCATCATCGTCGGCAACGAGGCCGGCTATACGGAATCGTCGGTAGAGTTCAGCTACAAGGATATCCGTCTCCAAAGCTTGTTTCCTACGATTGGGCCACAGTCAGGGGGCACCCAATTGGCAATAACGGGGCAATATTTAAACATTGGGTCCGAGATTACGGCATATTTGGATGACTACATCTGCGAGGTGAATTTAACGCAAGCATCCAGTACGAGATTGACGTGTATTACTTCAAAAGCAGCGCGTCCGACGTTTGTTTCTAAGATTACGCTGAGTATAGATGGCGCTAATAGGACTCTAGAAGGTAATCCGTTTAATTATACTCAGGACCCGACAATTATGGAGATTAAGCCTCTGACGAGCTTTGCATCCGGTGGGAGGATGATTTTCGTGCATGGGAGTAACCTGGATAGTATCCAGAAACCTGAGATGGAGGTGTATTCATACAATGATCCGATTCCGGTGAATAAGACGACGTGCAAGGTGCTCAACGCGAATTTAATGGAGTGTCCCAGTCCGGCTGTCAATCAACTTTTCTATACGTCGGCGAATCCTCCAGGTCCCGGAAGACGGAGGCGATCTCTACACAAACATCCAGCCGTGCCCGATCAGCAACTCTTGCTGCGCATTGCCTTCGTGATGGATACAGTCATGTCAGTGAGGAATTTAGAAAAACATTTCACGAATCTACGCTCGCAGTTGCTCTTCGTCGAAGATCCAAAATTTCTGCGATTTAAGAACGAGGTGAAGTTGTATAAAGGCGATACGCTCGTCATTGAGGGTGAGAATCTCAACATGGCGTCGGATGAAACCGATGTGATTGTCACGATTGGCCCGCGACAGTGCAACGTGACCAGCTTGGCGATGACGCAGTTGGTGTGCTCGCCGCCGGAGCAGCAGCCAATGGCGACGGATGAGAATGCCATCAGGACGGACGCGTCCCTCCCATTGGTTGTCGTGCGTGTTGGCAAGAGTCTACGCTTTCCGATTGGTTATCTGCGCTACGATGTGATGAAACCGTTTGCGCTGCCGCCGGAGGCGATCTTTATGATTCTCGCGTGCGTCGCGCTGTTTGTGGTGTTTTTCGTCGCGATTCTGTTTGTCTATCGGCGGAAGAGCACGCAGGCGGAGCGGGAGTACAAGCGCATTCAGATTCAGATGGATACGCTGGAGAGCAATGTGCGGTTTGAGTGCAAGCAGGCGTTTGCGGAGCTGCAGACTGATATGACTGACTTGACGGCCGATTTGGAGAATTCGGGGATACCGACGCTGGATCATACGAGTTATATTATGAAGGTGTTCTTTCCGGGCGTGAGCGCGCATCCGATTCTGAATTCCCCGAAGGCGCGGATGAATGCGCCACGGACGAATTACGATGCGGCGATGATGCACTTTGAGCAGCTGATTAACAACAAGCACTTTTTGCTTCGATTTATTGAGACGTTGGAGTCGCAGAAGACGTTTAATATTCGAGATAAGTAAGTAACACTTTAAATTGTTTCTTACAAACATAAATTTGGTTTTAAATACTGTTTTTTTTTAAATTTTGTTAGTATTTGGTCAGTTGAGCCTAAATTTATGTAGGCATTGATGAAAATCACTGTTAAAAATACTCAAAAAACGTAATTTTCTTTCAAAATTAACACTAAGGAGATAGATAAGTTAGAGTTAATTAGTCTTGACGAGAAACAACGATATATAGTCAACATAACAATGTTAGTGTTACTTTTTATAAGGATTTTTGCGATTGTTTTACTAATATTATCTTTTTTTTTAAATTCTAGAGTAAATGTAGCATCCCTTCTCATGGTAGTCCTCATGGACAAGATGGAATACGCGACGGATATCCTCAAGTGTCTCCTCTGGCGCCTGATGGAGAAGTCGGTCAACAATAAACATCCGCAGCTGATGCTTCGGCGCACTGAGAGCGTCGTCGAGAAGATGCTCACGAACTGGATGGCGTTGTGCATGTACTCCTATCTCAAGGAATATGCCGGTTCGTCACTTTTTCTGCTCTTTAAAGCAATTAAGCATCAGATTGAGAAGGGCCTAGTGGACGCCATCACCCACGATGCGCGCTACTCACTCTCCGAGGAGCGCCTGCTTCGCGAGCAGATCGAACACGGCGGTGTGACGCTCCACATTGTGCAGGACGACCTCGACGAGAAGATACAGTGCAAGGTGCTTGATTGCGACACCATTAGTCAGGTAAAGTCGAAGATTCTCGATGCGTTGTACAAGAATACGCCGTTTTCGCTGCGACCGTCGATCTACGAGGTCGATTTGGAGTGGCGGCACGGGCGTGGTGGACATTTGACGCTGCAGGATGAGGATGTGACAACGAAAACGCTGAATGGATGGAAGCGACTGAATACGCTGGCGCACTATGGCGTCAAGGAGTCGGCGGTGATGTCGCTGATCTCGCGCCAGAACGACAGCTTCAACAACTGCAAGCAGCCGTGTCACAACTGCGTCGCGGGCATCTACTACAACAACGCGCAGGTGCCCATTATTCCCACCAATGGCGATGTCGAAATCGGGATGAATCCGAGGATCTACCACCTGGTGAAGCCGGTGAGTGATGACCATCACTATTCGACGAAATCGTCGACGACGGAGCGCACGCATAAAGCCATTCCGGAGATCTTCCTCACGCGTCTGCTCGCGACAAAGGGCACCGTCCAGAAGTTTGTCGACGACTTCTTCTACACGATACTCACGGCGAACGAGGCGCTGCCGCCGGCGGTGAAGTGGCTCTTTGATCTGCTCGACGAGGCGGCGCTGCGGCACGGTATTCAGGACGTCGAGGTGGTGCACGCGTGGAAATCCAACAGTCTTCCGCTGCGTTTCTGGCTGAATTTCATCAAGAATCCGGATTTCATCTTCGATATTAATAAGACGGCGACGCTCGACTCGTGTCTGTCGGTGATTGCGCAAACGTTTATGGACTCGTGCTCGACGACGGAGCACCGGCTGGGGAAGGACTCGCCGTCGAATAAGCTGCTCTTTGCGAAGGACATTCCCAGGTATCGGGAGATGGTGGGGCAGTTCTACAATAGCATTGCGGCGCAGCATACGATCACGGATCAGGAGATGTCGTCGGCGATGCAGTTGCTGTCCACTCAGCATGCCGATGAGTTTGATACGGTCGCAGCTTTAAAAGAGCTCTATATCTATGTGGCAAAATATAGAGATCCGGTAAGTGGTTTTTTTTTTTACTTAAAGTTAGCGTAAGTAGCGGTTTCCGCAAAGTAAATGTTTTAACACTTTATGAAATGTTTTAGATATATGAAGCACTGGAATGTGATCTCACATGCAATCGCCAGCATCTCGCCCATCGTCTTGAGATTGTCGCATGCACGCTAGGAGGCGCTGAGGATGGCTCCGGATGCTGACCATAGAAACGCCCCCTTTCACCCCTCTCGAGCTCCAGCCACATTCGTCTCTAGCCACGTCTCATTTTATAGACTACGTGCTTTCTAGACACGCCCCCCTTTTCCCCCAACCTTTGCATCGCCGACATTGACGTCGACTTCAATTTGAAAATATGAGAAACACAAACAAACAAAAACAAGAAAATTGTAAGCGTGCTCCACTGTGATATTAGCGCAAAAAACGATCAAAGGTGACTGACTTGTGCGTCGTTAACGGACACGTTACTTAACTCCTCCCCATCTTTGCTGAGCAAAGCGGATACATATGCACTCAGCACAACACGGAAGCCGCGTTTTTGGGCAACACGGATGTTTAATCTCTTGCTTTTTTGTTTGAAGTTTGCTAGACTGGCAACTGACTCATACATACACAAACACATACAGACTATTGTAGTTCCTGCCACCCTGCGCGTGGGTGTGTCGCGCACGAACACGTCTTCACCAAATTCGTCAATTGCCATTTTTGCCTCGCCATAATTTACGTACGATTTACAACTGATTGTAAGCAATTGCCAGTCTAGCAAATAACATAGGCAACACACGAAGCATCTAGCTGAAGGATATTAAACTACGCTCTAGTTTAACCACGCCCCTCTCTAGTTTAAACACGCCTTCCCCAATTTAATCTAGTTTAACCACGCCTCCCTCCCTTTTGTTTTAATTTTATTGGCAATGACGTACAAGCAGCTTTAATTATTTAATTGCTTAAGTAATCGATCACGTATACATATGCAACACTCACGCAAAAGCATCGAATATGGTTGGCCTAGAAATAACGGCGCGAATTAATTTATTTCCTAGCTTGTAAGCGAAACGACTGTTTAATTGACTTTTTATACGATTCATTTTTGATTTTATTTTTTACACACATATTTTTGTACACTTTGTTTTTACGTGTGTCACAGCATTGCCAATATCGTCATTTTTGGGAATCGATTTTCGCATCACTCTGCACACCGCTGCGCTGTGTATAGTAATTTTTAGCGTAAATATCATGTGAATGTGAGAACTACCGGCCCGCCAGATGGCGCTCTGGGCCAGGGTTGTGTAACGTAATTGGACGTCCAGTGCGCATGCGTATTAATTTTTGTAAGGAAATGAGAAAAAATGAGAGAAGAAGCAAAAAAAACACTAACGTTTTTTAGGTACTACTACGCCGTAATAATGTTCATCGACATTTTGACTATTTTTTGTACATAACTGAATATTGAATTGTGCATATATATTACTATATATATTATATATATTTAGAAGATGTCCTCTCTCGTTGTGCGAAAAGGCCAATGACCTTTCGAATATGCTGCCGATTCGTATAGATACAGATTACACGCGAAAAATCAGTTGCAACATTGTAAGCGGCGCAGCCATTTGACTAGCTAAATCATCGTAAAGCAGCTGCGGAAAAAGGAAGCATAAGAAAAAAAAAACTCATGTAAACTAAACTAAACAATTTAAGAAACTTCGATATTTTATTAGAGATTGTGTTTAGCGGATAAGGTTTCTTGGACGTACGACTTTAACTTTAAAACAATTGAAAATTTGTACATATTAACTTTTTCATTTTTGGCTTTTCCCATCCATATTTTCGTTCACGGTGGAAATGCTGAACGCAACGGAAGGAAATTAAAGACCTGGATGGGCTAAGACTCGATGTATCGGTTTTTACATTATTACAAGAATACAATTTTAAAGTATATTTCATGTTATATATTTCATTATTGTTATTTACTAGCTTTTTTTGATAACTACTAAAAAACAAGTGTTTATTCAAATTTGGAGTATATTTGGTTGCGTGTAATGATTTTGGTGTATACAAAGTTGCCTATGTTAAAAATCAGTTTTTGAAAAATTTTAACTTTATATCAAAGAAAATTTATATTTTTGTAATATTAAGATTTGTAATAATTGTATAGGTATTAATTTTGTTAGTTTTAGGTGATGTTAGTGCGTTATATTGTTTGAAAACGTTTAAAATATTTCCATTCCCACTCTTTTGAGAATGTCAGCCTGTTGGTTTACAAGATGGACGCCAGTCCTCCAGTTCAGTCAGCGATGATCTGTGCCTGTGCGCAGTTGTGTAAAGGTTAGCCACCATTGTTGCGTGTCGTGTATATCTGGTGCATCTCTATCCGGTGACCTGCGCGAGTGAGTGGCCTGTGCAAGTGTGTTCAAGAGCAGCGCAAATGCTGGTTGCGCACCGCCGTGGTCCAGCAGTCATCACGGTGCCAAAATGGCTGTGGTAAGTTTCGTACGCTTCGCGCTGAGTTGCGGCTGCATATTGGGCATTTGCAGCTGAAAGTCTACAAGGACGTCATCGAGGATGTGCTCGCGGCGGCGCGCGAGATGTTCCTCGAGGACGGCGTCGACGAGCAGGTGCTGCAGGAGCTGAAGCAGTCGTGGGAGGCGAAGTTGCACGCCAGCAAGGCGGTGGAGGCGAAAACTGAGGTGGAGAAACAGAGTAAGATTTTGCATTTGTTATTTTTATATGTAGATAAGTTCATTGTGTTAATTTAAATTTATATTGTAGTTCCTACAAAAAAGAGTAATCACTCAAACACAAACAACCACACCTCGGAAGTGTCCAACGGCAATGGTGTGGCGAAATCCGCACAGCCGCAGCAGACGCAATCGCAGAAGCAAGTCGTCGCACAGGTAGCGCCCAATAATCATGTGCAGACATCGCAGCAGATCAACGCCGCCGCCGCTGCGGCCGCACAGCAGGCACAACAGGCGCAGGCCATCGCCGCCGCTGCCGCGCAACAGCAGCAGGTCATCGAGCCGCCGAAGATGGTGCCCATTCAGATCACGCTGCCCGCGCAGCCCGGCTCGAATGCGGCGCAGCGCGTCCTCACCATCCAAGTGCCGGCGCCGGCGCTCAACGACAACCTGCTGCACAAGGTGCTCACCGGGCAGGTGATCACGACGACGATGAACCTGCCGGCGTCGATCGCCTCCTCCGTGCTGCAGCAGCACGTCAACGCCGCCTTCAGCCAGCTGGCGCCGGGCATGATGGGCGGGCTGGCGTCGCAAACCAAGACTGTGATACAGAACGATGGCGCGCCCGACGACGATGTCATGGATTTCGAGATCAGAGTTCTGCCAACGTCGTCGTCGCAGGTAGCGTCTTCAGTGCAAAAGAGTAAGAAGGTGGCAAAGAAGAGTAAGAAGAAACCGATACGGATACAGTTTGTAAGGCAGTGCGACGGTCCCGAGGACACGAGTGACGACGATGATGATGCGTCCGAAGATGATGATATCTCCGATAATGACGACGATGATAAGGAGGATGATGAGCTGGGCGAATTGGATGATGGTGGACCCGAAGAGGAGCCGCTCAATTCAGAGGATGATGTCACTGATGAGGATCCTAGTGATTTGTTTGATTCAGATAATGTTGTTGTGTGTCAGTATGATAAGGTGAGTTTTTAATTCTTTTATTACTTGATTATCTTTGGTTTTGTTTAATTTTAGTTGATTTTCTCGTGATTTTGAGTTTTTTACATATTTTTTTGCTCCGTGAAACCAATATTTACATATGATTAGTCGCTTAATGAACTATTTTTTACGTTTGACAGTTGTAAAAAACAAATAATAGAGGTAATTAAGTAAATAACTAAATGTAAATTTACATTAGAGGTATTTTTACGTTTTAACTAGTGAAAATATAAATAATTTTTGTTTTTGTCAAAAATATCTCAAAAACTTGTCGTCAAAGTCGAGAAAATTGAAATTTTCAATAGAAATGTTATTGACTCATTCAAGGATAATTTATTGGCATTTTCCTGCGATTTTTTAAACGTTTTCACAAGTTTAATTTTAAACAATTTTTTTTTAGATCACCAGAAGTCGCAACAAATGGAAATTCCACCTGAAAGACGGCATAATGAATCTAAAAGGCGAGGACTACGTGTTTCAGAAAGCCAACGGCGACGCCGAGTGGTAGACGCTTTCCTGTTTTCCCTACTTAGAGAAACTACGAAGAAAGACCACACCGAAAACACACAAGGAAATCACTAACTATTGCCAAATACTTTGCGGAAATATTAATATCGCGTGTGTGCGCGGCGTTGCGCCCTCTCCTCCGACGCGCATCCCGACTGTATCCATATATATGTATATTTAGCTTCTAAGGCTCGTTTTTAAGACTAAGACGACGATGGCGTGAAATATTTGCAAATTTGATGCAACAGCAAACAACGCCTCCTCCCCCCCGCAAATGCATTATTTTAATTTATTAGACCAATATTTAGCTAAAAGAAGAGGAAGAATGAACGGGAGAGTATTGTACTATATCTACAACACTAACATACGAAAAAAAAACCACGATTTCTACGAATAAGTTTACACATTCACTCGTAGCGCTCTCAGATAGGAACGAATTGTTTAGTTTTCTTTTTACGTCTTACATCCCTACTTATACTTACAATATTTTCTTGGAATGATCTTTGCAGAAGGCTGCACCGCACAGCGCGCTGTGTGCGGACGATTTTATGTTTTAGTTTTTACTTCTATTGTATCTAAGCGGATGATGATGCGTTGATGGAGATGCGTTGCGAGGTTTTGTTTCGCGCTTTTCTTGTGCGCCACACGAGGATGTGGGTAAACTAAAGTTGAGGGTGTTTTTTTAGCGACGTGGTTCGGCACTACTTGCTGGGACATTTGGGCCGCATTTTAAATTGCAAACAACAACAAATAACGACTCCTAGATGTATGGAATAGAGAAAACAAAATTTGTATACAATTGTACTTTGTTTTTTTTTTCTTTGAAAAACGAGAGATTATTATTCTTTACAATTGTTGTTCTTTACTATTTTGGAATGGGTGCAAACAATACACTTGCAGATTATGCAACGAATAATAAGACGACAAAATTTAGACAATTGTAAGTATAAATATAAAATGTAAATTTTAAATCAGAAAGTGTTACAGGGTTAAACAAAGATTTGTATACGTTTTTAATTCTATTGTGCCGCGCCACATAAAGTGCTTTAAATTTTTCACAGTATTGCTCAAAGGATAATTGTTTTTAAGTTTTAAAATGTTATTGATTTTTTGAAATATTTCTGAATATTTTTCAATACTTTAATTAGAGATATCTCCGTTTCTATGGAACCGATTTACTTAATTTGTTTAACGAGAGTTTCGTGCTATTGTTTTTTGTCATACAACTGTAGACAGTGATTACAAAATTAACTTTTTCAACATGTAAAATCAAAATTGCAGCAAAATAACTTTATGCTGCAATTCGCTATTTTGTTGACCTATATCTCAGTCAATTTATATTTTCTTTTTGACATAAAAATTAACTTTCACAAAGTTATATTAAAATTCTCCAGCTTTTCTTCTATCAGGTTTGGAAAAAAAATTCTATCAATGTAGTCGATACTTTTCCAAGAAAACTACATTTTCCAGTACAATTTCTGAATAAACACAAAAGAAATTTAAAACAATGACACAAATTACAAAGAATATATTTAAATATCATTGAAGAGAATATGTTGAATTGAAATTATTGATTTTCAAACAAAACTTAAGTTCAACTTAAATAATTTTGAGGTTGTGTAAAAAACGTCTCTTCTCAAAATTTGCTTAAAACACAGAAAATGCAGTATTATCTCTCAACAGATACTGAAGAACATCAAATCACAGACCAACCGATAAATCTAAAACATGCCACAATCATTTTAGGAACACAAATCAACAAAGAACAATTTATAAACCTACAAACTTTGGACTCCTCTGAGGACTTGGTTATATTAAACGGTTTTGCTCTATATCCAAACTCAAAATACAAATTAAAAGAAGAAGATCTTGTAATAATCAACAATATGTCGTATAGAGTAAAAGCCTTAAGTTCAAACAGCCCAGCAAAACGATTTAAACCTGATACAACAAAGAAGATAACATCATTTTTCAGCAGCACTATGAATTCATCTCTGAAGACATCTTTGACACCTTTTGAGAAGATCACAGGCAACTGGGAGGATTTCAATGATCATTTGGTGTTCACCCCAGATGATTTGAAGCCATCTGCAAAGATTGCAGCCTTTGATATGGATGGTACACTAATTAAACCAAAAAGTGGTAAAAAATATCCAGA
>JAODGA020065840.1:0-17564 GCA_027574885.2 Drusilla canaliculata
CCCCCCCCCCCCCCCCCCCCCCCCGCCCGCCACCCACCCCCCCCCCCCCCCCACGCGTATGATTCCACTCGCCCAGCCGCCACAATGCAACTCGATAATTCAATCGCCAACCCCATAATAAACCTGCAGTCGGCCAACCTTTGTCGAGACATGTCATGTATCTTGTAAATTTTTTCACAACACAATCCTGCATCAACGTTTTCCTGCGACGGCTGCAACATTGTAAGGCAAACCCCCCGCCCTTCCCCTCACCACTACCCCTCCACCCGGCAAGTACAAACTGGGTATTACTGGCGTAACTGTCAGCCGGCGCCATCTAACGCCAATCAATCGCAGATTAACACTACGATTACGCCACTAACGTGTAATTATTTTATCCCCGCAAGCTGAACCAGCGCAGATACTCACACTTCGCGTCCAATTAAACGAAACAATAAAACCACTAATGAGCGAAGGGTTCCGGGTATTATAAAAGCTCTTTTTTCTTGTGAACGATTCCTAATTGTCCAGCGGCGTCAAAGACTAATAGTGCGCGCAAAGAACCGAGAAAAAGGGGCATAATGGGGGTGGCGGGCGCGACCAAGTTGACCGGAAACGAAACACGTCGAACGGCGAGATGAATTGGGATCACCGAATCTCGGCTCGCGTGAACAAAAGCGCGACAATTACGTAATGATCCTAACGAGTGCGGGAATCCTGGCGTTCGCCTGCTCGGACGATTGACTCCGCCGCCTCCGGCATGACCCCACACTCGCTCGTCTGGGAGAATGAAGTTGTGGCCACACTTGATATCATACGCCCTCGGATTGTTGTTCAACAAATTGGATCACAATTTATGCGCATAATTGAGACGATTCGATTGTGATTGTTTTACTAGTGGAGCAGGTCCGGTTCTAGCAATATACTGCAGTCAATCGTACACCATGGGTACCAGATTTGAAAGAGTACCTTGTTCAAACTGTGGCCCCACAGTGCAATTATGTAAAATAGATAGTGGTAATTAATTTTTACGACGCTCGCAGATACTGGTAATAAAATTTCAACGTGGAATAGTTACCCACAAATGCGACATGGTAACCTAAGATGTACCTGGTGTACGATACAGTGTCCCAATCTTGGAAGAGGAAACCCGAATAATTTGTGTGTCGCACACCCGGCGTGAGTAAGTTGTAAAGTGAAATCGGGTGTGGTATCAAATGTGCAGCTTTGATTACCGGATTGTTTTCACCTCGTAATTAACGAGCAATTGTGGACTCCCTGTACGTGCGTCCACAAACATCGACCAACAGCAAGCATCCTCCGGCCTCGAAGAAAGTAAAATGTTATTTACGATCCTCGCGTACGACTTAATATCGCACCGTGCCGATCTCACCTCTCTATATATTTGTACATATATATATATATAGGTATATATTATATCGCCTTGTCTGATCAAACCTTCAGTTGTCGCGCCGGTGTTTCGACGACCGTTCGCAGCGCAACAGCGCAGTGGTGTGCGGAAAAAAGGGCGTTTTATACGTCGTTACGAAGCCGCAGCGCGCCTACAAGTTCACATGTCGATGTCGTTCGCTGTTGACTGTTCAGGAGCGCATTAAAACGCTTACTGTTAAACGATTTTATTGCCCGCAGTGAGAGAAACACACACATACCTACACACACTTACACGCACAAGCGCCGAGAAACACAGAGTCTGGGCACATTGGAAGCGAAAATTTTTCCCCGAAAAATCACCGCCGCCAGCGACTTCCGACGCCCGTCGTAGGCGCGCAAGAATGGCGGCGGCTCGCTCCGCTGGACCGGAAGTAAACGATAAAGGATTTATGTGTGTTATATATGTATCACAGCGGCGGCTACGGTCGCCTCCCCCCTAAGGAGGCGTAGGAAACAAAAAAGCCCCCTTCCCAAGACCATCGTAACTTTGTATGCACGAAGATTTGGCAATTTGGGTAATATTCAATAGAAGACATCCGATTAATCTTTACTGTCTGATCGATGATTTTCGTTCTGCAGGAATTTACGTATTGTATATAAACTCCTTGTAAAACGTACATGTAAAGAAATCAAAAAGAAATTAAACTTCATTCCTCATTAGAAATTGTTTTCTTACTGTCACATTCTGAGGGTGTAACATCCAATAGGATCACTAGCTCGTGGATATTTCTTCTGGGTGTGCTAGAGCAGTAGAGCAGTAGCTCGATAATGTGAAGTAATTCAAACTCTGTTTGATTCAATAGATGAAATTTGTGTTTACATTAGCGCAATGTTTTCACTATCCCATATTTCCGTTGTCAAACGGCTGCTAATTAGTAAGCAACGGGGTCGAGAAATAAAAATGTGGAAACGATAGACAAACATTTTCCGGATTTTTCGCAGAAGAAAATTTTTAGTCTACTTTGAGTGTGAATATCGCGGAAAATATTTCTATTTAAAAGCTCAAATGTTTAGGAAATGTGTGTTAACTATTTCAAAACATATTTTGAAAGTTTCAGATAGGTTGATTTTTGAGATATCTAGAAAAGTTAAAATTCTCACAGACTCTTGAAGTTTGCATGTGTGAGCAAAATTTCAATTGTATAGCTTAGAAATGAATTGAGATATTTTAAGTCTGATTTGATTATGCAATACAGAAGGCTAGTTTGGGAGTGCTGCAGATGAAGCTTCCCCTTTAAAATTAAAACTTTAGTAGAGCTTGGCCAGAATCATTCGCAGTTGCCCCACTTCACCTTCGAACAACCATTGCTCATATAGATGTCAAGTTGCACGTTTGAGTCATTGCAGATCAAACATGGACGTTTTACAAATCAATTGTCGGTAACTGCCAATTGATCCACGATGCAATTGATCGAATGTGGTTTGGGAATGCTCACATTTCACAAGACTCATTTAGGAATCTGCAGTGACATGGGGTCATACAGGGACATGACCAGCAATACCAGTATGACTCAATAGTGACACGCTTCAATAAGTTGGGAGGACTTTATTAGAGGCACCCGCTCACATATCTATTATTGCACGCTCAATGCGGTTGCATTAAATCTTTGTATCGAAATCGGTACGCGCAGATATTGTGCCTATACAAACTCAACGCGCCACTATGCTATCATCGCTGTTCACTTAATTCCGTTCCACCGCCAACACCCATGTCGTCGTTAAATCCGAACGTGTGAACAAGAGTCAATGATTTTCGAAAAGGGCCGGGAGTTGTTTGGTTTTGTCATCTTGACCACAGTCTCACTCTGCCGAGTGGCGTGGACCCTCGAAACGATCAATTGAAAATATTTCGGTGAATCGACATTGTAAAGTGCAAACAATGCGCGGTTGGAATAGACTTGTCGGTTTGCCGTATGCGAGCCATCCTTTTGTGGTACATATCGAATGACTATTCAAGCGCAACCCGCGTGGAGTGGTTACCCAGTTGTGAGTGGCAACTTGCAGCATGGTGGGTACCCCACGGAAAGGTACCCTCCAAACAAAGGTATCAAATGGTAGGTGCCCGGAATAGAAAAACAGTGGGGTAGAAATGTCAACCGCACATCGAATAATTAAGACGTTCTTTGAGGTGCAGTTTTTTTTTGCTTCGGGTGCGTTTTTGTGGCAATCTGAGCCGGAATTGTTCCTCCTCAGATTGTAACAAACATATCGTGTCTCATTGCTTTTTTTTCCCTCCCGGTGCGCCGCGCCGGCTGCAAGATTGTCCCGTAGACTCGCAAGTCGTCATTTCGCACCCGTAGCCTGATGGCTGTTCATCGTCTTTGCGAGTCGCTTAAGAGTCAAATATGTATCGCCTTAATTAGACCGCAAACAGACAGACGGACCGCGCGCGCCTGACTTGCGGAAGAGGGGAGAGCCGCTGAACGCCTGAAGTCGACAATTAATAATTCACAGGCCGCGACGCGCATGCAGGCGCGCTTAGCGTCGAGGAGTGCATTTAATTCATTATTAAGCAGCACAACACAAAAGCCGACAACGCCGACACCGCCACCGCCGCCGTCTTGATAATGCACCGACTGCCATGTGCGGGATGAAACTGAAAGAATTCCCGCGAAAATGACTAATGATGGCGATTTTTGTTTCTCGTCACAATTCAGGGTTTTTTTTTCTGGTGCGCGCGTTTGGAGCAGGATCGCTCAATTGCAATTGTAATTTCCGAAGACAAATTATCCGAAATGAATTTTTGTCGTGATTCGTGGGAATGCGGGGCGGTAAATATGTCCGCTACGGAAACGCCACGAAACAAATGTCCGAAGAAGTCGCCGCAGCGTTGTTACACGATATGGGTCAAGATGTCGCTTAATCAAACTCAAAACCCGCGCCGGTGTTCATTAATTTTCCGCGCATCTTATTCACTCGTTCGGTTTCTTTTTCGTCGGGGGCCGACGCGCTGAGCGGCGTCGCGTCGCCCGTGTGTCATTTCTATGCAAAACGATTCACGGCACGTTTCCCCGAATGTTGCCCTTTTTGTGCGGTTGCCGGGTGGAAGGGCGGCATGTGATCGTATCGGGCAATCGCGTCGGCTGCGCGCGCGTGATCATATTGTGTTGGACTTTTTGCTGGTGGCTGGTTGTGGCATGCGGCTTTCAACATGATGCGCACACTGGCTTGATTTATTCCCCGATGGGCATGCAGATAGTTGATATTGACGACACACCGGACGGTGTTAGCAGCCATTAGCTCTTTCTTTGTTTGATCATCAACGGAATACAAAGCATGCATGCACTTGTGACAACATCAAATATTCTCCCGAAAACAAGACAGGTTTGCATGCACTACGCTTGTGACGAGAACGCTCAAAGATAATCAATCCACCAGGCATGCTCATTAGTGTTGCAAATTACTATCTCCGAACATGTGTGAACCATCAGCCACAACCTAAGCCGACTTGCGTAAGACCCACTGTCAATCAAGTGTGACTAAGCCACACCAAGTCGTATCGGTGGGAAGTGGAAGCGCGGTCATTTAGTTCGCGCGCGTGGATATCATTAAGACGCGGATGGTTAACGCATACGGCAGTATAATAAACAAGACACAGTTGAGGATCAACTGAAGAGATGCAAGAGGCCCTATTGGGGGATCCCCCATCTGTAAGGCGGATCAAAGTATCGTAAAGTGTATTAGTTGTCGGTTGGTGCTAAGACCTGTTAATGCAAATCTACGTCCAGGAACAGATTAACGGTGGGGTGGAGGTAATCCGTTCCGGATTGTGATGATGTGTGCTGCCTACCGTTCGTCGCATCCGCAGTGCATGAGCGTGTTGACGCGCCAGTTGGACAGACCGTACTTGGTCTCGAAGCCGCCGATCCAGAACGGACAGGACATGTCGTGCACGCGACAGCACTTGTCCGTCGGTGATAAGCCACCCAGGTGGGTGTACTTGGTCGCCGAGTAGCCCTTGCCGCACCATTTCGTCTCCGGCACGCGCAGCAGGTCGGAGAGGTCGCGCTTTAATCTGCGCACACCGACAAATTACCACAGGGTACACCTGAATGGGGTGGAGGAGAGAGGTGGAAGATATGAACACAACTGGCGTTCGCGCCAAAAAATTCGTATCGCATATTTGCGCGTTTCATTCAATTTACAAACTCGTCCTGCGTGTGAGAGAGATGACTGCTCTTGAGAGATGACTGTTCAGTGCCTTTTCGGTGGTGACGACGCATTGGCGCGCTCGTATTTTTAGTAGTAACGCTTCATTAAGAGTGAGTTTCGTCGCTCGTGTTGATACGCTTCCGTTCGGCAGGATCGCATTCCCATTTGTTCGGACTATAATTAACCATTTAGGCGCTCATTCACGAGATTAATTAATGCCGCAATATGTGTGTGTGTGTCGAGCACGCGTATGTGTTAGATGATGATACAAAATGATGTAAAACAAATAGCAATACAACAAGCAACTAAAGTACTCTGAGGGGCATTAAATAATTAAAGAAACAAAATATAATCAAACGTTACCTGGCATCGCAAAAACAATGTGATATCGTAAACGGACCCGTATTGTAATAATTGAATTTCTTTTGGAACGGTAAAATGTTGTTCTTGCAGTGATCGTGGATCCGGCAGCATTTGTCCGTTGCTTCCATACCTCCTAAATCAGTGTAGTGAAACGAGGCGTCCGACAAACCGCACCAGATCGTACCGGGCAATATTAAAAAGGAGCGCTTCGCTCGCGTACTCCTAAATGGTCGTTTTTATTCGAAAATAAAACGCAAAGAAAAAAGAAAATCAAAATAAAAAAGTGATCAACAAACAAACAAAACGGATGCAAATTAGGAACTAAAAAAAACACAACACAGATACTCACACACACAACACAGAGCAAACGAAAGCAAAAGCAAAATTTCAACAAACGTGTACGTGGAAAGCAAAACTGCGCAAGCGCTGTGCATAATAAGCGCAAATGCAATGATTTCTCGCGAACGGAAATCAAACACTCACACATGAATGGAAGCGCCCAGCAAGGCGACACGTGAAAATGATGCATGCAGAAATTGGACGGCGCTTCGGTACGATTTGTGCGAACTTGTGGCCAAGAAAGTGTACATGAAAAGGCACCCAAAAATAGTGTGGCAAAAGTTTGACATCATGAGCACACCACCCTCCCCAAAACGAGCAGTTGTAATGTGAATGACAAGTCGGTGATACGATTTTTTGGTGACTTACAAACTAACTGTACAGTTGTTTATATAGTCAATAAGCTGTTCGACCGTTCTTATGCAGCTTTAATTACTAGGGAACTGTAATTATAACATTCGAACAACTTACTGACTATGAGCACATAAAACTACAAACTCTTGAAATAATCATGTAGAGGTACACACATAAAAACCCCCCACAATCGCCAGGAAATTGTAAGCAAACAAGCACGTGAATCCCAGACATACCTTTCTGATTTGGCCAAGGAGGTGTTCCGCTGTTGATCCATTCGCAGCATCAACTTTAGTTCACGATGTCTCCGTCGGCATTGATCTCGCAACCTATCATAGTGGAACCAGCCGTGTTCGCGGGGGTTTAACCCGGCTGGATTCGGTGCATCCGGATCGAGGGAGGTGACTGTGAGGTTGCTCATCGCCTGCAGGTCTCGCAGTTCGGTACGGAATGTCTTCAGGAACTTGGTGATGGCGTGCCGATCGTGCTGGTACTCGCAGTCGCGGAGCACCTCGTCCGCATCGTAGATCAGCTGAATGAAGTGCTTGCCATCAGTCAGCTGGCGGTATTTCAAGCCTTTACGATAACTGCAAGAAGCAGGAAAAAAATTTCGGTCATAGTGGCATTTTGCTCGCCTCCAAATAGCAACACTGCTTGAATGCGACCGAATGTTTATTGAAGCAGTGCATGAGTGCAAACATGCGTTATTTGTCCAGAATTAGCTAGCAGACATCGAAATGCAATCTGGGAAAGACCGCTAATCCCTGTGTGTGCAAATCCGATAACGAAAAAAAATCGAGCATCTTTGCTAGCCCCTAGTTGGCACGCCGGGAGCCCCACAATGGCTGTGGGGGATGCGATTCGGATCGGGCTGTCTCCGCTTGTGGCGGCCAAAGCGGATCAAAAGTTTCGGGCAGGCGCAAGTGCGCGCTGCAGCAAATAGAAATAGCAGCGACTAATCGTTAAATTCGAAATATATTTAGACATGGCAGATAGATATATCACTTTCCAGTTGTGGCGCGCTGGAAGGATGCTGGACCCCCTTCGAAAAATTTACGACCGAACGCGGTATTAGGTAGATTATTAAGTGTTAATAAAATCCTCGTCGATTTTACGGCCAGCCCGAAATTCTAAACACATCAAGCGCGTGCAGTGCAGCGCGCTCGTTCGATGTGTGCGGATTGTAATTGCGCAGAAAAACGCAACGCGGCAAACACACGCATCAGTCAATCATTATCCCTGAACTAGAATTCGAAATAGACCGGTCAATGCATGCGCGATGCGCTGGCGGAAAGTGCCAACGAGTGTTCGAACGCAAACACGCATCTTGTCAGTCTTGTTGTTGGTTGCGTCACGATTTGAGATAGTTCGACGAACACGGCGTGAAAGACTTGCGATTATCGGCGGTATCTATGCATGGATTTGCGCAAAAATGTTAAATAGGCACTAGTTGAGTACTCTATTGTCAGCAAATGTAAATTCAAATTGGCGCGACATTTGACCGTTGCTGTTTTCCGGCCTACCGGTTTTTTGGACGGGGCGCAAGCGCCTCACAATCGGCTATTGTATTCAGCGAACGGCTGATGTTTCGTGTTCGAGGTGGCGTGATCGCTTAACGAGCCGGTATTTGCTTACGCAACCAGGTGCGCAATAAACATTTCTTCAATCGGGCTATAATTGGCGGCGAGCACGCTACACGCAGGTAATAGACATTCGATTGTTGTATTTAGTGCAGATTAGCATGAAACGGTAGTAACCTATAAAGTGATGACCTTGACATTGGTTAACTCACTACAAACCTAATCAGGTTCATTAGGTTAGTTGATCCTATCCTTATCAAGTTGATACCAACCTAGGAATGCCTTCGTCTTGTTTATAAAGTTGCATGGATCAAACCAATTCATACAAACTTCAATCAACCTAACCTAATAAACTACGTACTTAGTACTGATGTACGTGACGTCTCCGAGGACCAACAAATCACTGTTCTGGAACAAGCTGACGTCATAAACATAACCTAAACAATATTAGCACATCATTCCGCCGATCTTTCAAATGTCGCCCGTGCATATCTCATTCGATTACAATCGTCATGGGGACATGCGAGTATCGCATTGCATGCCGATGTCGAATTTGTGTTTGATCCACGTTTCGGTTGCGCTTTTAGTCACACTTTAACCGACTGCAGGCGGGTTGGCCCCGAGGGGGAACAGCGCTCGCTCAAAAGTCGAGGGGGAAGTTTAAGAGCACTAATTTGCCTGTGTCTGTTAAGAAACGCTGGCGGCTGCAACAAACTATCAATTTCCAACTATCAATTGTGAAATTTGCACAACTAATGATTACGATTGCATTTTATGTAGCAATTTTTGTTTGGTTCTGATAACACACCCGATCCCGATGAGGGAGAAAACAAACGGGGGGGGAGGTAGGGGTGGTAAGAATGGCTAGTCCAACTGGCACTTAATCTCTTTACATAATCGAATCATCGACTGATGCCCCGAATGCAGCCGAGTGCGCATTCACATACATCAGCGTATCAATTCCGTGCGGCTCATCTAATTCTCATCGATAATAGAATTATGTATTAGAAGACCTCAACTTGGTCCACGCGAGATCCAAGGTTCCGATATTTGCTCCACCTCGTGTTACGTTTCTTTCTGGTCGTTTTTCCTTTCTTTTCCAAACGTTTACTTGATGTTATTGTACCAAGGTAATGAAATTAACGCATCAATGACTTGTCTTTATCGCGTTCATCTGCGTGTGCATTAATCCTTTTCTTGCAGCCTGCGCAGAGCCTGAATATTTTAATTAAACCCTCGAAATACCGGTTTTATCAATCACGCATGCGACGATTAGTTGCAGCATTTGATTGTTTTTTGTTTGCTTTGCCACGGTGGGACTTTCTTCTTAATTAACTTATACCGCCGCGCTCAAAAACGCACAATTCGATCTTCACATGTTTGCTTATCGCGTTTATCACACGCGCGGAACAACAGCGATGGGGGCGAGTCTGTGGGCATGTCTTGAACATGTCCTAGGAACACTCGGCATTGGAATATAGTCATTGGTTTCGTTGTTTCGGCCCATTCTTCTTCATTTGATGAAGGTGGGAAGCATTCGATACGTTTGGGAAAGAAAAGGGTATTTTCTATAAATTCCTCTATTCGAATTTAATTGATAGTTAGACATCTGCTCCAATGAATGTAAAACGAAAACAAATCTATCGATTTTTGAGTCATTTATAAAAAGAAATCAAATTCTCATATATACAAAAAATCGTGTCGGTAAAACTCTTATAATTTAAGAAGGTTTGGAACGATTTCTTTAATTCTTTTTTAATTAGAATTGTCTCCACTAAGGGTAGAATAATATGTATTAAAACGTTCATTTTTCTAGGGCGTTACGAAATTTACGTGGTAAACTTCACTCATGATCAAGTAGACCCATGTTTATGATTCTTTTTAATGGAATTGTCGTCGCTAAGAGATTAAAATGTTAAGAAACTTAGTTTGGTAATGTGATTTTGTGATTAGCTCATCTTTGTAGCTATTTTGAACATTTCGACAATATATCGTCAGATGTGGCGCATTGTATTAGCATCGTCGAGGGAGTCTCCTCAACGCGTCAAGTAGGTAAATTTAAAAAAAGGGCATTAAGGGTGCTCTCGCGTGTCCGCCACTGTATCCGCGCCACATGCGCGCCACGCCGCGGGTTTTTTTCTTATTTGCCCCACGGCACAATAAAGTAGTGTGAAGTACGCGGTTGTAGTGTGGCGTAATCCAACTAGCATCCACTAAATACATGCGGCGTATTACGTGGAGGGCGCTTGGAGTGCGCATTGAACAACTTTGGCCGAAGTGCCAAAGCCCTTTCGCCGCCCCCTCTCCCAAATCACCGCACCCGGCTTCAACAATGCACACAGATGGCGCTGTGGAATCGCTGCCATCACGCCACATTCTCTCCTTTTTTTTAATTACACAAAATGCGTGACGGTCGAGTGTGCGTACGGAATGAAATCTGCCCACGTGCGCAGCGGTGCGCCTTATCGCGCATCCCACTATTTACTTTAAAACAATCATCATAATTAGGCGCGTTGAATAATGAATGAATGAATGCGAGACGTGGGCCGCCGCGAAAACGGAGCAGCAGATGCATTGCGCAATGCGCGTCGAGAGGGAAACAATCGAGTGCATCGATTTTAAATCGGTAATTACGCATTGTCTTCGCCAATGTCATATGATAATTGAAATTCAATTCCAGCGCAGCCGAACCCATGTGGTGTGTTACCTACGTATTGGTTGCGAGCAACACCGGGTTATTTGAATGGACGAGTTATATCTTATCTGGTTTTAATGGTATGTTTGTTTTGTCGTGGGCAAGTAGAATTTGACTACTTGCCCAATAACAATACTTAAACTTCGATATTTTTGTATGGAGTAAAATGTTTAAAAAATTGCAAATAAATGTTTTATATGAGGTATAACTCATCAACAAACTAGTGAGGTTAAGAATTGCAGTGTTGTAGTTGGTTGAAATCTCCACGATTCGCAACGAATTGGTATTGATTTTATTCCAATTGGAATATGCGCGTTTACACCAAATTTTCGTTGCGTACGTAAGTCAGTAGTAAGCGCTTTGTCGCTCTCATTCAAATACAAATAAACAACACCCAACGCAAGTTTGGTTTGAACGCTGCCTTATATAAAAAACCATTTTGCGGACATGGACATAACCTTAAAATGTGAAACGACTGCTAACAGTTATAACAAAATGTCAACAACAGCCTCTAAAATTGTAAAGTTTTGTTCAAATTATGTGCGCAGTTCGTATTTTGTATAATCTATATACTCTAGTTTGTGTCAAGTGATCTTTCCGACGAGTTAAGCGAAAACACGTTGTACAAAACTCTGCCGGTAAAGATTTGCCCTTTGCTCCGTGATTTATCGAAAAACATGTTGCTAGTGCAAATCCTTCGCTGGCTCATTTGCGTAAAGTACTATAAAAAAATTATTATATGGACTTCATTAAAACAGTTTGCATTTATTGTTTTCAAAGCTAACAATGATTTAACAAAATCAACAAACTATTCCGTATTACAATCGAGGAAATCATGGCTATAGAGCTATACATAAGAAAGTTGTGTTTGTAAAACCTATCATAACTCACGAACCGGTAAACCAATTTTTGTGATTCCTTTTATGTTGGAATTGTCTTCGTTCAGATAATTTGTATTAAAATATTCCATTTTTTATCTGCTTTAATAGAAATTTGTTTAAAAAATGTTAAGATTTTCTATTATTCTATTAAAGATTTATAGAATTTAAAAAATTAAAGATTTAAATAATTATTAATTTTCAATTCGGAATTTCCATAATTGAGGCAGTTGGGATTAAGCTGATTGATTTGTATTATCATACCTATTTGATTGAATTATTATATAACCTATGGAAATGTATTCATTGGCGTATGCACCGAATGGCAAACACGTTCTAAGGTCATTAAAATCCTGCACAATCAAATTTTAAGCAGTATTTTGTTTTATACAGTCTATATTGAAATCAGAATCAATCAAACACAGTGTTTCTAAATGTAAATTTATACACACACTCTGACGTCACAGACATAACCATAAACGAAGTAAAATATCGAAAAACTTAGTTTGGACCTACTGCCTATGACAATACGCATGTTACCTCATTGTTATTGATCATAATGTGTGATTAGTGATTGTGTGTATATGCTTTGTTGATGTTTATGTATGGTTGGTGATATTTGTGTGTGTTTGGCGTTTTCTTGTGTACAAAATTAGATTACTTGGATGATAAAGACGTAGTAAGGTGATTTCAAGCAGACTTACCCTTTCTGGACGGCCGTTTCCTTGGCGGTGACACCGCGATAGCGAATGCGCGTCTCGATCTCCCCGTCCGGCAGCATATTCGTCGCGAGGAAGTCGGTGATTTCAATGGCGTGCGCCGCCCGTGGAAGCCACGATAACAGCGCGCACAACGCGACGCCGAGCAGCAGCGGCGGCGGCGGCGGGCGCATCCTGCGCCCCCTTGGGCCGCGAAGACGCGCTCCTGCTGGTGCACTGCCGATGGTCTCGCTGCGAAGATGACCGACCTGCCGCTGCGTGCGAGTGTGAGTGTATGCGTGCGTGTTTCGCGCGCGCACTCTTTTGCCGTGTGCACCTCTCTCCGCGTCTAATTTTCGGCCAGCGCTTGTGCGACTCACCGACCGGCAATTATTGCTTTCGAATTGGCCGCTGTCCAGGCGAACTCACGCATACGCACACACACGCAAACACTCTCAACATTTCCACACACACACACACACACACACACACACCAACACACAAACACACTCACTAACACGACTACACGGCCGGCAAGTGTTGGTAAAGTTTCCAATTGTATGCGCTGACCTGCAAGCATGCCAAACAAGCAAACATTAGCCGAAAAGAACAACACACTATTGGATAGTATCGGCATCGCACGATGTCTAACAAACGCACACATACACGTACGCGCAAAGTGTGCCCACGCCACTATCTCTGAGTCATTTGGACTAATCACGCAAACTTCGAGGTATTCCGCTGATTCGCTCGCGGAATCACCTGTTCCGTCGCGCTTATCATACCGCCACATATCGGCTTACCGAAAACAAAATCACTTCATGCTAATTTGGCTCATAAATTTCATTAGCTCTTTTTGCACACCATCATGCCATCACCTATGCACATTAATCACATACGTTAGGAAGCACGCCGAAGACCATTGACCATGCTTTATGAATGGGTACCACCGCAGAGAGTTTATGACATCATTATTTGCGCAATCGGCGAAACGCGAAGTAAGAATGCAATCGAATGCTGATTGGTGCAAGTGGGAACACGTGTTGTTGCGTTTGACGCGTCTTACGCATGGATTTAGATTCTAGGCTGAGATATTTAGATCGTATGCTAAGCGTATACTCCATCGACGAGCAAATTGTCATTGCGAGGTGTATAATATATCGAATTTGATTGCCAAGGTCGTCGACATGCTGGCGCGAGCCAAGATATTTGCTCTTTAGGCATATACCCAGCTATCGCAAAGCAATTTAAAATCGACTGTTGGACATTTCTAGAATAACTAAACATTTAAAAATATATTGCTTGAGGAAAAATATTGCAATGAAAATCACAAAAAGAAAGAGAAAAGTTGAACTAGTCTTTTAAGAAAAATTAGACTTACTAGATTGGTAACAGAAGAGTTTGGTGGTCTTCCTTTTAATGCACAAATGAAAATTTTAATAAATATAGGTTAAAATCGAGAAAGTTGATAAAGTTGAGGTGACAATGTCTTGTTTGTAGTTAACGTTGTAAAATTGCACTGATTTCAATTTCAAAGTCACCAGTAATTAAAAAATCACGAATATATGATGTTTTCCTTTCTTATATTGTGAGTTTTTCTTCTTGATGGTTGTTGGGAATTTTTGGAATTTTCTTCGTTGGGATGGAAAACGTGAGTATGAATCTCGTCCACGTGCAGTGTGCGGGGCGCGCGACAGGACGAACTGCAGCGTGCGGCGAGCGCGAGCGCGGCGGAAAATTGGCGGCTTTTCCGTCTCTCGGTGGTGGTGGTGGTGGTTTTCGCGCAAGATCTCGCGGCGCCTGCGGGCGTGTGGTTGTGCGTGTGCTGCGCGTCGCGCGGCGGACAAACTAGTGCGCGACTTGGCTCGGCCGGCCGGCGAGACTACTACGCGTTGCGCGCCCGGCAAACGGCACTTCTCTCAGACACCACTCCGCACTCTAGTGCAAACACCACCGTAGCGCACACACGCTGAGACACGCGGACTTATGTGCGCGCGTGCCGATGCCGCCGGGCCCGGCCAAGACGGCGAAACGCGGACCAATCCAAGGACCCGCAAGCGGGACGCCCCCTTTTTGCTTCTTTGCGCGATGCTGCCGGGATTGCATTGCCGGGTGCGTGTGCATGGTGGTGCTGTATGTGCATGAACACGCTTGGGTACCACCACTTCGCCAATGCGCCCACCCCTCTGCCGCGCGAACCCCGCCGATTGCTGAAATTCCGATCAGTGTCGTTTGCATTCTTCGGCTTTTTTGGGTTGATTTTAGGATTGGAGCTCCTATGAAATGTATTCTTTCAAGTTGATGATTATCTGTTTATGATAATTATCAAATTATATCTTAGAAAACAATCTTCAGAAGAGATTATTTTTAAGCCTTAAAAACGATATGCAAATATTTTTTCGATATTTTCGAAACATTTAAAATTATTTGCAAGTTTGTTGTTATTTCAAGTTGAAAATAGTCTTATTAGTCGTATTTTTGTGTCTACAGTGTGACAACTTTAGGAACATCAATACCTACTTATATGCTTTTTTTAGACTGAAACCATCAATATTATTGGGTAAGATACTAACAAGACAATATTAAATTCGAAAATTATACATTTCTTATAATTAGTATGTATAACTTGTTTTTAATTTTGTGCATTTTTTCTTTTGTAAAAATAATTGCGAAATTAATCACTAATTAGTTTTCTACAATCGAGCCATATTTAACAATTTATAGATTGTATTAGGTTTGGTTAGGTTAGATTTCATTATATTAGAAGCAGTTAAAAGTTAATTTAGACTGATAGGTGCACACAATTTTTATTATCATGTCTTTCTAAAGAGTTTCTATGTAGTGTTGTCAGAAGAAATTGTTTCTTTTTTTTCTAAAGTGTGTGAAATGACTTCTTATGTAACGCTTCTGGCTGTCGGAAGAGCTCTATTTATAAAAAAGTGTGTCGCAAGTCTTATATATTGTTATCAAGTTATCAGCTCTGTTTTTAAATAACGTATGTGATTTATTTTTATCGGAAGAGCTCCTTATATCAGTAAATTATATCGTAACACGCTGTCGAAAGAGCTAAGGAGTTCCTGTTTTAGTCAAGCGCCTAAAATGACTGATTGCTACAAACTGCCAGAAGACACCCTATTTTATACATGTGTGTCGAAAGACTTCTTATGTAGTGTTACAGGCTATCAGAAGAACTTTTGTCTTAACTCAAGTGTGTGAAAAAAACTTTTTATCTATAAACTATCAGAACAGCTCTTCATTTTAATGAACTATGTCGGAACATGCTGTCGGAAGAGGTCTTCTTTTGTCAAGTATGTCGAAAGGCATTTATTGCTACAGGTTATTGGAAGAGCTCCTTGTTTTAGTTAATGTTCAAGTGTGTCAAAAGACTTTTTACCTAGTGCTGAGTAAGTTATATATAATTTATCAAAAAAGCGCTCTATTTAACTCAAATTTGTGATAAGACTTTTTGTCTACAAGCTATTGCAAGAGCACTTTATTTTAGTTAAGTATCTGAAATGATATTTTATGTATTATTATAGACTGTCGAAAGAGGGAAAATAATAAAAAAGATTCTAAAACAGTAAATAATAATTTTTTATAATAACTTCAATAAGTTTAACAAATACATTGTTTTTGAGCAAAACAATAAACAAGAAGCATTTACGTGTACTGAAATAATTATTGATAATTGTTAAGTAAATTTGTTTTTCAAATGATAAAATTCCATTACTTAAAGGATATTAAAATTTTATTTTGCAAATTTGGCACAAATAAACACTCGCAAATTGTAAGCACAGCCATCGGTATAAATATTTATTACACTATGCGATAATAGGAAAACACACGCATAATTTAACCCTGAATTTGTAAATAGTTACTATACGTAAATGTATACGTTGGTAAAATTAAATCATTTTCAATTGCGCTTGCAGACGTGAAAATTTTCGCGTGATTAAGTTGCCTGTTGGTTAATTACGCTGCAAGCTATTGCCGTCATCAAAGGTAATGATAAAAACTGTCATTCGTATCTCATCATCACGTGTTTATGTTTATATGAGTGGAATCTATTGCAACGGCGAATTTTGCGCTTTGTTTATGTTAACTTTCCAAAAATTTTACAAATAAAATAATTGATTTATGATATACTTATTTTTGGAGCAATTATCTGACGCGCGTTTGCTGTTACACTACGCACTTTAAATTTAAGTTGAGTCTGCGTGTAACTGTATATTTTGCCGTCAAGGTTTGTTTATATTCATAGAAAGTAAAACATTAAATAGGAGGCAAATATTAGGTGAAATAGAAATTTTTACGAAAATGTTTTTTTATAGTCTTGAAGAAATAATACATTTTTATGGACTATTTGAAATGTTTTATTCTTCAATATTCATGAAGGTTGCAAACGAATTTTCTTATCTGTAATTGCAAAAAATAGCCTCGACAATTTCATAAATGTATGTTGTTTTTTTTTTGTTAATTTGTTTTTGAAATGTTTACTTCATATTACAGTTGGAATATTCATTTTAATTTAGTAAACATATAACTTTAAAATAAATTTATTTTTTTGCATACCTACCAAAAGCGATGTAAACATTCAAAACGAGGCAAAATAAAGCAATTACCTTCACTAGTGAGAATAAACAAAACAGAGTTGTTATTGGTTAAATCTCCACAAATTTCTACGGTTTCCCATGAATCTTTATTTGTATTGATGTTTTAATCGATATGCATAAGCCAGTGTCTTATGAAGGAATCGCACTGAACATTTACTTTAGTAAGGTATATATTTTTCACACTATCAGAAAGTAGACATTTTACCGAACAAAAAGCCCACTGACTTTTTTAAAAAAGCAGATATTTTGACGGGTGAATTTTTGATTGAAAATTAGAACGATTTTTCGATATTTTGTCAATATAAAGTAAAAGAGTAAATATTTTAAATTAAAAAAATTATTGTATATTTGGGGCATAAAAGGGTAAGTATTCACAAAATTTTGTGAATTGTTTTTAATAGATAAAAATAAAAAACCAAAAACTTGGTTTCTTGAATGTTTCACCTAAATTTTGAGATTAT
>JAODGA020065903.1:0-24292 GCA_027574885.2 Drusilla canaliculata
GGTTGCTAAGCAAGTTGCTAGACAACGAGTGCAGTATGAAATATTTCGTGTTCGGTCTGCTGTTTTTGATAACAAAAACTAAGGTGGCTTAAACAATATAACGTCAAACAACAAATGTCATCAGTTTGTTACAGTTTGTGTATTGCGAATAATTTCGTAGTTATTTCCAAGAAATCAGGTAATAAATGCATTTTTTTATAATTGTTGTCGGAGAAAAGGTATATATATATATGTAAGCGATGAAATTGAGAACGGTTGAGCCAATTTGACTACATTTTTTTAAATTTTTTGCAATTGGCAGAAGGTTTTTACGAGTGACAACTTCGGAAAAATAACTTTCGGAAAAGTCGGATGATTAAAAAAAGACAAAATTGCATTTTTGTATGAAATTTAGTGTGTTATCGTTCCGGAATGGCTTTTACAAGAGACAAATAACAAATTGTAAGTGAAAACTCGGAAAACTAAGAAAAACCTGAAAAAATTATATTTTTTTATAAAATTTAGCATTTTCACCATGATTTGAAAACTTTGGACAATGTTGAGGTTCAAAAGTCAATGCAACGCTTGGAAAAAAGATAAAAACAGTAAAATTCTTAACGAAAATATCCATTTAGCGTGAATTTGGAAACGAGATAAATAAAAGAATGCGATGTACTGCAACAACGAATGAAACAAACAGATAAATGGCGATGTACGTTGATTTTTGCGTTGCGCATTTTAACAGGTGTACCTTTCGCGTTGTCGTGTTCGGTAAGCGAACTTGCAATTTGTACCGCTAATATTAAATAAAAATTTTGACCATAAGTTCAATGTATTCTGATAATCAAATTGTGTGCATTACATCCACAAACAGTAGAAAATTTAAAATTGAATGAAATTCGAAGTGGTTTCCAAGATTGATTATTTTTCATCGGGTATCATAACATATCTATCGGTAAGTTTATTGTTCTGTTTTATTTCATCAGAGCGGTTTAATCCAATTCATAATTGTTAATCTGTTAGAAACGTCAATTGATTGTTTAATCATTATGCCGCCATTAAGATCAAACATTGAACCGCAAAGAATGCTACTCAATCACAAGAAGAATGTGCAGAAGATAATGAGCGTCGATGTGCCCAATTCTTTTTCGGCTTTCCAAAATTTTCAATTTCCCGATCAACAACTTGCAGATCGGGAAATTGAAAATTTGAATTTGAATCACTTTTTGCCTTGTGAAAGAAATTACTTGGCGGTTTAATGGTTCTCGGCTACATGACTATAATTGTTAATCTTATTTGTAGTGTTCATAATTTGTAGGAACTTTGCAAATATCCAGAAAATATCGTTTAAAAAATCCCTATTGTACAATTTTTTTTCTTTGTTACTATAACCAAATTTGATTTTCAGGAGGAAACGTATGTATTCGGTATATTTTCCACCAAAAAGCAGTAAAATGTAAGCAATTACACAGTCCGAATAAGAATGCATTACTTATTCATCAACGCAATACCACCACCATCAAGATCGACGCGCACAAAACACCAGCGCAAATTTTGAAGCAAATAATGGATAATAGAATAATAGAAACACGTTGAGCAATGCGCCCATGAGAAATGAAAGCCATTCATCAAGGCGCCGCCGCGTGCGCCGTCCGCATTTCCACGCCCCGGGAAAGGAAACCCCCAGCGGATGACTTCGATAAGCACAAACCGCAAGCGTTGACGTCAATCGTACGCCTACTGCAATTTCCATCTCGCATTTTCGAACATAACGTAAACAGGAAAAAATAAGAGGCCTTCCTTCGGGCAGAAACCAGAAATGACCGCCTCCCTCCAGACAGTTAAAATTTCGAAATGTACAAATACACCTGCATTTCATCGCCGCCTCCACCAAACGCTAATCATAATTAATGCAAGCGATAAAATTTCGCCGTCCAGACTGTCGATACACCCGTGCAGGGAATCGCATGACTCATGCACGTAATATTTACAGGCGCCACTAATCCTGCCGCCTCCGTCGCCGCCACCGTCACTGGGCCGCACGTACAAGTGTGCCCCCCAACGCGAAATTCGCGCAAGCAAGTCGAGCACGAAAGAAAATCAATGGGCCCTACATGACCTATCTATGGCTATGGCGGCGCTGCAACGCAAATCACGCAAACATACAAACAATTTTTCCAACAATTTGCGACAAAATAAACATTTGAAAACAAGCAACATTTTCGAACGCAAATCGAAAATGCCAATAAGAATATTTTAACGTTGTGCCGATATATTCATACTGCCCTGCAACCAACTCCATATGAAGTCTTGCAGGAATGGGTGCAACTTGGTCGGATGGTCTCGCCGGATAAGCGGATGGCGATTCAGCGCAATGAATGCATCTTTTCGGACGCGTTGATAAGAAAATCGGATTGCACTTACCTTTTAAATGGACCGCATCTGATGATCACCAGGCAGGTCGGAAACAAACGCAGCACTCGCTTCCAAAACAAATCACTTTGACATTTCACGCACCGAGCGCGAGACAGAGCGCTTGCACATTGCGCAGATCAATGACGCAGGCGCACTGCGGTCTTCAACAGGGACGTATCCTAAATAAAATTTCTTCTTGCATCAACTATTTTCTAATATGTTACATTGAAAATCCACTAATTGTACTTCCTATCCTTATATTGATCCTCCAATTGAAATCTCGCTCATTTTATTTAGATATTATCAGAATATAACCCTTCTAAACTGGCAACAAATAATTAATTTCCACTAAATGTCAGCTCCTGATGACGTCATACGCTAATATTCCAATTACGTAGAATAGTACTTTACGCAACAAACCAGAAAAAAAATTGCACTAGTAACGCGTGTTTGGAGTACGAGCGAAACAAGTACTAAAAATCACGGACCAAAGTGCAAATCTTTACTGCCAGAGTTGATGTACAACGTTTCCTCGCATAACTCGTCCGAAAGATCACTTTCGGCTAGAGTATATAGATTCCACAAAGTACGGACTGCGCACATAATTTGAACACAAATTTACAATTTAAGAGGCTGTTGACATTTTGTTATGACTATTAGGCGTCGTTTGACGTTTTAAGGTTATAGTTGCATCTCCGCCAATTGGGTTCTTCCTATAAGGTACCGTTCAAACCGAACTTGCGCTGTGTGTAGCGTGTTGTTTATTTGTATTTGAATGAGCGTCAAAGCGCCTAGTAGCGACGTACATGCAACTAAAATTCGCACACATTCCATTTGGATAAAAATCAATACCAATTCGTAGATAATCGTGGAGAATTCAACCAACCACAACGTTGTAACACTTATCCTCACTAGTTTTGAAAAAAAAAAACTTTTATTCTGCTTCGTTTTGGATGTTTATCGTCACTGGTTAACATAAATAGACGTTTCTACATTGTTTATTGACGAGTTATACTTCACTTTCGGACGAGGTATGCGAAAAATTTCTTATCCTACCCCATTTAACTCTAATTGTTATAGTTTTTGAATTATTGCCAATTAGTTAACCATATTGACGTCATCATGTATATTTTGGCATATATTTTGGCTCTCTGCTCATTGGTACGCTGCCCAATGTCAAAAACACTGACGTCATCTAATTGTTTTGAATTTAAAATATCAAAGTTGTAACATTTCTTAGACAGCTGAAGGGACTATGAAAGCTTGATAGATCTTGTACTACCCAATGAAAATACTATTCATATTTTTACATATTGATACTTATTAATACATAACCATGTTTGATACTTACAGTATCGCTGTATTGTGTTATTATATAACCTTAATTAATGACAATCTCTGACAGGTTTAATACAACAAAATTATGTAACTATTGACACTTCATGCATGATGTTATCGACGTACATTAGTCAATGAATACAAGATTACATAAACACATGCATTAATTTTCTTCACGTTCTTCGACTTCGGCATTGCTCCAAGCGTGTGGATCCATGTTGGAAAGATGTGTGAAGGTTGGTTGATATGTTTGAGACAGCGGTTAACCCTCACATTTATCAATTTATTTACATACAGGTACTTGACGATGGTGCGTCACACCATCAAGCAACTCCCAGGCAAACATGTTAAGGAATATTTATTTCCCCTCAAGAACGACGTGCAACCGTTCATCCGCGTATAAATTGTGTAGATATAAGATAGATAGGTTTGCTCAGTATCGCGACTATCGGTATATGTCAGTAAAATCGAAGGAAACGAACGAAAATCTTTAGCAAATAGAATTCATTTAAATATTCATCTAATACGTTTGCTGGTTGATTAGTTGTCGCACGCGGCGCGCTCCTGCTTTCGCACCGCCTGCACACACTTCGCCATCGTGGGGCTGGCGCGGCTGATCGAGTCCGTCATGTAGAAGTCCTCGAGCTTCTTCAGTTTGATGTCCAGTGGTGCGCTGTCAAGGGACGATTTGATTGCCTGTGCAAGATAAAAGATGATTATGTTTATTTGCAGTGTTACATTTTAAGGGATTGAGTTTAAATTTGGCTAGAACCAACAGATTTTAATTTACTTTTGATAATTCGGCCGCTTCACGAACGTAATTATTCGCCTCCACTTGACCGTAGCGAGTCAGATGCGGAGCAACCTCCTCGAGGCGGCCGCGAATCTGATCGAGATTGTCGTACGGCAACTTGCAGTCGACGATCTCCGAAAGCGCGCGGATGATTTTCCAGTCCTCGCGAGCCTGACCCGGTGGCGACACCGCCATCAGCGTCTGCTGCGCCCTCCCCTCGGTGTTCACGTACGTCGCCTGCTTCTCGGTGTACGCCGCTCCGGGTAAAATCGCGTCAGCCAGCTGAGCGCCGGCATCGCCGTGATGTCCTGCAACCAACACAAACAATGATCAGTAATATTCTAAACCAACAATCACTTGATAGCACTCTATACCTTGATATACAACGAAACAATCCTTGGGTAAGTCCTCCCGACTGATGCATCCTTCATCGGCACCCAGCAGGAAGAGCAATTTCAAGTTACTGGCGCATCTAATTTCGTCAACACCCGCCTTGTAGCCGAGATCCAGTGCTGCCACCTATTAATAAACAAGTAATTTATTTGTGGTAATTTATTAGTGTTTTTTTTTTCGCATACCTCGTCCGAAAATGTTCAATAGACAATGCAACAAAGCCTACTTAGTTTAACTAGTAGTGGTAAACATTAAAAACTAGGCAAAATAGAGCAATTATCTTCACACAAGTGAACATAAACAAAGCAGTGGTGTGGTTGGTCGAATCGGAACGATTCTCAACGAATTTCTACGATTTTACACGAATCTCCATTTGCATAGATTTTTAAAATTTACCCTATGTGGAGTGGTCTTTCGGACAAGTTAAGCGCAAAAGCATTGTACACAACTCTTTCAGTAAACATTTGTGCTTCGCTCCGTGTTTAGTAGCTCGCACAAATCGTTACCTGACTCGTTGTGTAAAGTACTATATCTAATGCAGGTGTACCTGACTGGCGACTTTTTGTAGAACGTTCATGACGCGCCATTTGTCATCCTGCACGTTGCCCTGCAGCTGTGACGATACGCTTTGTACAGCGGCCAGCACGCTGGCGCCGTCTTCACGCTGCAAGACATCAGCGCCGACAATGATCAAAGGTTTCTTTGCCGCTTTGAGTTTCTTCGCGATGGGATGTGAGTCGTTGGCGATTTCCTGAATAACTGATGGATTGTCGCCTAAATGTTCGTATTCGTAGCGCATATCAACCTTAGGACCAATTACAGCAATCTGCAAATAAATAACCAATGATTAAAAAAAAAATACATAACCAAGCATCATATCTCCTACATCTGATTCGTTATGAATGTACGACTTGCGAATCCTCGAGTTCAGCGTCGGTGCTTCTAGCCGTGGGTTGGTACCAATCAACAGAATAAAATCAGCCTCCTCCACCGGTGCAATCTTGTTGTTCATCAAATAGTTGGAGCGCAGATCGGTGCCGCTGGCGTCCATGGGGAAGACGTGCTCCGTGCAGCACAGCTCCGAGCCGAGCCGATTCGCCAAATCCTTGAGCGCGATCAACGCCTCCGCATCCGCTAAGCCGCCCGCAATCACACCGATATTGCCCTTGGCGTTCTTCATCACCTTGGCGACGCTCAGCAGCGCCTGCTCCCAGTCGCACGGCTGCAGCTCACCGTCGCACTTCATCATCGGCGTCACCAGCCGCTGGCGCTTCAAGCCGTCGTACGCGAAGCGCGACTTGTCGCCCAGCCACTCCTCGTTGATCTCCTCGTTGATCTTCGGCATGATGCGCATCACCTCGCCGGTGCGCGTGGACACCACGATGTTGGAGCCGACGGCGTCGAGCACGTCGATCGAGTGCACCTTGCGTATCTCCCACGGGCGCGCCGTGAAGCTGTACGGTTTCGACGTGAGCGCGCCCACCGGACACAGGTCAATGACGTTGCCGGACATCTCGCTGAGGAAGAACTTCTCCACGTAGGTGCCGACCTGCATATCCGACCCTCGACCCGTCGTACCGAGATCATCAATGCCGGCAATCTCGGACGCGAAGCGAATGCACCGCGTGCAGTGGATGCACCGCGTCATCACCGTCTTGATCAGCGGCCCGATGTCCTTATCCTCAACGGCGCGCTTGCCCGAGAAGTCGATATCGGTGAAGCGCGATCGATCCGAGCCGAACGCCATCGACTGATCCTGCAGGTCGCACTCGCCGCCCTGGTCGCAGATGGGACAATCAAGCGGATGGTTGACCAGCAGGAACTCCATCACGCCCTCGCGCGCCTTGCGCGTCATATCCGAATCGGTCTTCACGCGCCACCCCTTCATCACGGGCATGGCGCACGCCGCCACCGGCTTCGGCGACTTCTCCACCTCCACCAGACACATCCTGCAGTTGCCGGCGACCGCCAGCCGCTCGTGGTAGCAGAAGCGCGGAATCTCGACGCCGGCGAGCGCCGCCGCCTGCAGCACCGTCGTGCCGGGCTCCACCATCACCGGCTGGTCGTCGATGAACACCTCGAACTTCTCCGGCGCTTTGGCGACGGCGCCGCCGGCAGCGCCGCGCACCAGCTGCGCCGCGGGGGCGAGCTTCGCGCCGGCGAGGAGCTTCGCAACGCTGGAGCGCAGCATTCTGCAAGAGGGCAAACAGCAAGCGCGCACGACGCGATATCAGCTCAGCGCGACTGGCAATTACATAAGTATTGCGCGATGCCACTAACCTCACACCTTGCGTCGCGTATGCACGGAGCGCAAGCACCAGGTTGCCCACGGGGTTCTCGTCCTCCTCAAGCGCACGTGATCAACGGGGGGGCTCTCGTAGTAACCTTGGGCGTGCGGCGATTCGTTCACGCGCGCGTTGATGCACTTGTGCGGAATTATCAATGCGCTCGCTGACTGTTTTTCTTATTTTTGTAGCTCATTTTTTGACGGACGTTTTGCAACTGCAAGGCGAACGGCGTTGCGCCGTCCGTCGAGATACTTTATAGGCAACTAAACATACTCTAATCATATAATATTTACGCCTATCAACACAATTCTAATCAAAGATTACAACATTTTTTGTTGAGTAAACATTATTTAACATAAATCACATATTACGTCTTTTCCTAAACTTAATAATAGTTACAAACCAAACATTTCTTCAGATCTATGACCATATTTGAGCAAAAATTACACTTCTTGAAAAATGATCAAAAACTCGACTTATAAGTATACAAGATAAAAATTATATCTTGCTTGGTATTGAACACAGAAAAGTTTGAGTATCTGATAGTGCGTATTATACATTTTTAACGTCTTCCAAACAAACATAACAATCTTTCAAAACTAATCAACTTTGCGAAATGCATGACCCAGAAATTCAATTTGCCAATAAAACTATAGAAAATGCATACCAATTCTTACCTTGTAATAAAAGTAAAAACAATTTCTTATTTGCTTATACATTTATGATTTCTGTACCACGATATTGCTGATAACGCTGACGCATTTGTGTTCTTTCAAGCAAAATTTCTTTTGCTTTGTTGCCACATGCGCGTAACAAACATCGATCAACAGAAAATAGCATTCAAAGCAAAACCAAAGACCAACACGCATTTAATCTAACTTTAACCGATATTTAGTTATCATTTGCTTGAAATGCATGGCAATAAAAAAGGAACACGAACTTCAGTTATCTGTTATTAACTACAAACATTAATAACAAGTGCATCTTGTTATTTTCTATCTTATCTTGTACTTTCACTGTTGCTAAACTGTACGTCCTGTACGTGAATGTAACACTAGAATCCAAACATAAATTGTTTACAAAGGACGCCTGATTAACTTAATTTGTTTATGACCTATCATGTTATATTAAAGTTATTTATACATGCTAGTAGATAATTTTTGCTCTATTGAATACCTAACACGATTTATTTTTAAATTTTAAATGTATTCAATACAATTGTAAATTAACTTAAATTATAACATAACCTAACATAACCTAACCTAAGTTTGTATGCTGCAGCAAGTATTTTTAAACTTTTATATAACACAACAAACATACAATTAGAATAATAATAATAATAATAGTTAACCAATTATTGTTTGTTTTTGTGTAAAACGAAGAGGTTATACTTATAGATTCTTAATAAATCAACCTAACCTAACCTCAATTTGGTAAATGTTACAAACCTGGCCAATTTGGAACATCTGACGGGATTTGACAGTTATTTTTGGTATTCTCATCGTTTCATAACAATTCAATTGTCATTTTCATTTTTCACAGCTCATATTCGTACAAATTCTCAATCATTTTATTCATCAACACCCAGAAAGAAACATGCAAATTTAGACAAATATCGGCGCGTCTCCGACGTAGCATGTAGCCAAACATCGCCCCTCGCGAGGCACGTGCATTCAATCTCCACACGCAGCGCCCGCCCCCCCGGCGCCGATCAAACGCCGCGCGTTTTTTTGCCGAATTTTTGCGGCACGCGTTTCGAATCTCGCGGCGGCGCCCCCCAGTGAAACACCCACCCACCTCCGAGAGGCGCCCAACTTGGGGGGAGACGCGCGCAGCAGCGGCCACTCACGCAGCCGGCGCAGCGGGCGCACACGCAACAAAAGCGAACGCGACGCCGTCGAGCGCCGTACACGCACAGCAGCGACCGTCGAACGCGATCGAAATAACCCACCAGAGCCGCCCGCAGGACGTCCGCAAGCAGGCAACCCCCGAATTATCATCAGCGTGTGTGCGTGTGCGTGTGTGTGTGCAACCTCGCTGGGCGCTAATTAAATCGGCGCAGCCATGGCGTACTGTATGAGAGTTTTGCATCGCCAGGTGAGTAAACTTATACACAATCATCATGTGATCCGCATGCATATTTCAAATGACCTGCGGATCACCTAGACACAACCTCTGCGCGCAAAAATCACGCCATCAACCTACATTCAGCGCATATGTAATCAATCTTGAAATTGGGTTGATTGCAACACTGTAGATACTGCGATGCACTCGGCAGACACGAAATCATCCTGTTATATAACACGCCGTTTAACCTAGAGCACTTGAAAACGCTTGAAAACATTTTTGCAGGGTGGCCAAATCACCAGCGTGCTCGCCAACGATGTGCAAATGCGCTGCTTCCACGTGTCGCCGCTGGTGGCCGCCGCCAGCAAGGTGGCGATGAGCAAGTTCGACAGCACCACCTACATGCCCTACGACAAACTGTCGAAGAATCTGGCTGTGGTGAAGAAGCGCCTCAATCGTCCACTCACACTCTCTGAAAAAGTTCTCTACTCGCATATTGACGATGTCCAAAATCAGGTAAACATTGTAGATAAGATTTGCCGAAATGATAATTTAGTCAACGCATGTTAAAGTGTAAATTCTAATGCTTGACTTTCTATTTATATAATTGTCGTATCAAAAACCAAACAAAAACGCACGTGTTTGTTTTGCTAAGTGACCTTCAACGCTGTTTTCAAAACGTGCAGCAACAAGTGCAAAGTTTAGATGATTATCAATTAATATTCATATTCAAATAATTTAACAATTTCCGTGTTTTTTTTTTCTTAATTATAGGACATTGAACGTGGTAAATCTTATCTCCGTTTGCGACCTGACCGTGTCGCGATGCAGGATGCAACTGCCCAGATGGCTATGCTGCAGTTCATTTCCAGTGGACTGAAGCGCGTTGCGGTGCCCAGCACGATTCATTGCGACCATCTGATCGAAGCCCAAATTGGTGGCACTAAGGATCTGGCGCGTGCCAAGGACCTCAATCAAGAAGTATACAACTTTTTGGCTACTGCCGGCTCCAAGTATGGCGTTGGTTTCTGGAAACCGGGCTCCGGTATCATCCATCAGATTATCTTGGAGAACTACGCCTTCCCCGGTTTGCTGATGATCGGCACCGACTCGCACACGCCGAACGGTGGCGGTCTCGGTGGCCTCTGCATTGGTGTAGGTGGCGCTGACGCTGTCGATGTGATGGCGAACATTCCCTGGGAGCTTAAGTGTCCCAATGTCATCGGCGTTAAACTGACGGGCAAACTCACCGGCTGGACGTCGCCGAAGGATATCATCCTCAAAGTGGCTGGCATCCTCACGGTGAAGGGCGGTACGGGCGCCATTGTCGAGTACTTTGGTCCCGGCGTCGATTCGATCTCCTGCACCGGCATGGCGACGATCTGCAACATGGGCGCCGAAATCGGCGCGACTACCTCCGTCTTCCCCTACAACAGGCGCATGCGCGACTACTTAGTAGGTACGTAGACGAGTGGCGCAGGCTGATAGTGCTATAAATAAACACCCCGAGTGCGCTGGTTGTTGGCAGGCGATTTCGAATATCACACCGCGTTGTCCTATTTTTACGTCGTTTGCTATTTCGATCGGTTTGGAAATTAAAACAAAATATGCTCGCCGATAATCGGCGGTTGGTAAACAAACTCAGGTCCAACGTCTCGGGGCGCAAAGGTCAACAATTTTTATTTGTGCGGTATTCAACGAGTGAAAACGTACTGATTATGCGCTCGGAATTTTCGAATTTGTTTTGACATTGGGAACCGTAAATAGTCGTTGCGTAATATTTGTATCATTTTACAGCAACGAGCCGTAAAGGCATTGCGGAGGAAGCCGATGGCTATCAGAAGGAGTTGTTGAGCGCCGATTCTGATTGCAAGTACGATCAGGTTATCGAGATCAATTTGGACACCCTTCAGCCGCACGTCAATGGACCGTTCACGCCCGATCTGGCGCATCCAATCAGCGATCTGGGCAAAAACGCGAAGAAGGCCAACTGGCCGTTGGACATCCGCGTCGGTCTCATCGGTTCCTGCACGAACAGCTCGTACGAAGACATGGGCAGATGTGCGAGCATCGCCAAGGAGGCGATGGCGCATGGTCTCAAGTCGAAGATCCCCTTCAATGTCACGCCCGGCTCGGAGCAAATCCGTGCGACGATCGAACGCGATGGCATCTCCAAGGTTTTCGATGAATTTGGTGGCACTGTAGGTTTTTGTTGTACACAGGCGTCGTTGTTTTTCTAGTGTTTGTTGGTTTAGGTGTTGGCCAATGCGTGCGGGCCGTGCATTGGTCAATGGGACCGCAAGGATGTGAAGAAGGGCGAGAAGAACACCATTGTTACGTCGTACAATCGTAACTTCACCGGTCGCAATGATGCCAACCCGGCGACGCACTGCTTTGTTACATCGCCGGAGATGACCACAGCGTTGAGTATTGCGGGTACGCTCGACTTTGATCCAACGCGCGATGAGCTTACCGGAGCTGATGGTAAGAAGTTCAAGCTGTCGCCGCCCTTCGGCGATGAGTTGCCCACAAAGGGCTTCGACCCCGGTCAGGACACCTACACGCACCCGCCCGCCGACGGCAGCGGTACGAGCGTAGATGTCAGCCCAGCATCACAGCGATTGCAATTGCTCGATCCCTTCGATAAGTGGAACGGTAAGGACCTCATCGACATGACTATCCTGATCAAGGTGAAGGGCAAGTGCACAACGGATCACATTTCCGCCGCCGGTCCCTGGTTGAAGTACCGTGGACACTTGGATAACATCTCCAACAACATGTTCATCGGGTGCGTAATCTCCCAAAATACAACTTGAGTAGACGTAATTTGTAATTTAACTATCGGCCGTCTCTATGTACAGGGCAACGAATTTCGAGAATGGTGAGATGAACAAGATCAAGAACCAGCTGACGAACGACTGGGGCGCGGTGCCGGATGTGGCGCGCCACTACAAGGCGAACAAGGTGAACTGGGTGGCCGTCGGCGATGAGAACTACGGCGAGGGCAGTTCGCGCGAGCATGCCGCTCTCGAGCCGCGCCACCTGGGCGGACGCGCCATTATCGTCAAGTCGTTTGCGCGTATTCACGAGACCAACCTGAAGAAGCAGGGCCTGTTGCCGCTCACCTTCGCCAACCCCGCCGACTACGACAAGATTCAACCGACGGACAAGATCAGCCTGCTCGGTCTGCAGAACCTCGCGCCCGGCAAGCAGGTCGACTGCGAGATCAAGCACGCCGACGGGAAAGTCGACCACATCAAGCTTAACCACACGATGAACGACCTGCAGATCACCTGGTTCCGCGCCGGCAGCGCGCTCAATCGCATGAAGGAGTTAGCGGCCCAGTAAGTGCGGCTTACAGTCAATAATATACGAATCAAATACACGGCGCGCGTGTGTAACAATTATGAATTGAATTACATCCGATTTTTGCCTAGATAGAATTTCTACTACCCATGTTTTATTTTAAGTAATCGAGCGAAATAGTATTTCTAGATTTTCCGGGAATGCATTTTTATATACGATTTCAACACAAGCTCGGAAAAGCACATTTAAGCAAATTATATTGTACATAACTTTTAAATAAAGCTCATATATTAAATATAAATAAATTAGCAAACTTCAGGATTTCTTTCAAATAAGTACCAAAGTTTATGTTAAATCAACCTATTTAATATCATATTAATGATATTAATTGCCTAAACACTTCAATTTCTTATCCCGAATCTTGGATTGTGGATTATGTTCTAAGAAGGAATCGCACTCTTTCATTCCCTCATTCGCACTCTCTCGCATGTACTGCGGATCACAAGACCAATTTCTATTCGTGGAGAATCGTCGGAGATCGTGAAGATTCGATCAATCACAACGCTGCTATTTTTATCTTCACTTGTTTTGATATTGTATATTACGTAACGAGCTTGATAAGTGACGTTTATCACACGAAGAAGTAGCGGACTTTAGGTACGCTATTTTTTCTGCATGCATTACTACCGAGCGTCGAACCATGCGGCAAACAAACACTTGCAGCGTGTAGCACGCCTTGCACGGAGGAGGCAATTGATATCCAATTCGTAACTGTTGAAACTGATATTGTCTGTTTCCTTGCATGTAAAGTTGCACGTTACGCTTTTGCATGTGGTCGTGGGAAAATTACTTTATAATAACGTCTAATAAAAGACGTTATTACAATGTTTATTGAGTTAAACCTCACTTCCGAGCGAGGTATGCGAAAAAAATAAGTAAAGATATCTGAAATCACTTTACCCACCTTAATAATTATAATTAATAACTGCATCATTAATAGCTATAGAGACCACCTCGGTGGCATAGTGGTATATTCAATGACTACAATACAAGAGGTCCTGGATAGGTCAAAGAAAAAAGGGGTTCTTGTCAAATATTAAAACAGGGCGTTGTTCTTCATTACTCGTGTCATTCGAACAAGGACGCTAACCACAGCAGTCGATGCGTTAATTAAAAGAAAAAAAATTGTTATCGAAATAAAAATTAATGATCATATCCCCTGTAAGATATAGTTTCGTACAGTACTGTAAAGTGATTTCTGATATCTTACTAGTTTTCTTTTCAACGTAGTTGTTCTTGCTAGTGTAACGTTACATGTAAATCATTTGAAGAAATTTATTAAAATATTAATAATTAATCCAATAACGAGGAAAATAATATTGACATTAGAATTTTAACATAGGCGGTCTAGAAATAATATGAACGTTAATATTTCTGAAATCCACAGAATATAGCTCATAGAAATTAAATACTTTTATGATTAAAAGATTTTCAAATTTATTTCAAACACATTCTCCTTAAAAATGCAACAAATCTTGTCTGAAATTAAATAACGTTGATTAACTTGGTAAAAGTTTCAGTTTTTTATTCCAATCGAAAATTGTAATCCACTTCAGCATTAACAGAAACATTAAGCTTTCCCTCATTACAAAATCAGTCTTTCTATAAATCAAAAACAGAAAACTCGAAACCGTCCCAATTGCTATAGTGAAATTTGTGATGTAAATACAAAGAATACAGATGTAGGTATAAAAGTATGATTAGTATTTAGTTCGCACACGACTATCTCATGCTAGCCACACAAATACGAAACGAAAACAAGACAGAAGAAGACTGGTTTTAAAATCCATTTGAAAACAGTAACCAATGCAATCATACTTTCTTTTAGGTCTACCATGTATCAATGATATGCTATAAATACCTATCTTATAAATACCTATTGCTACAGTTCCAGAGAAATCTTCGTGCATTGCCCATCACAATGCATCGCTTCCTTTGAATTATACACTCCTATAACACCATGCCTTCCTTCATTTCTTTCCTTTCATGTATCCATTTTTTGTTACAATATAACAAGTAGTAATCAATTAAATAATTAAATATTGGACGTCGCTGACGGGAGTTACACTCGCGCAGTTTGCTGACAATCACATTTCGCCACCATATTCCGTCTCGATCGCTTAGCATAATATTACTGGTACTCTTGTCTTGCGTACCGCGTTTCGTTAAGTGCGGAACGGCCGCACCTTGAGCAAAACTACACAACTCAAGCGCAAACGCACAATGCGCCAATCGCGCGCTTCGATGTTTTACATAATTGTATTCATATATTTATAATATAATGCCGTATCTTTACAGTTTGGGTACTCCGGTTTCGCAATAGACTAGCCGCACGTTCTTCGTGACGATAGAAAACAGTACGTTACGTGTATAGTATTATATATATATATATAAGTTGGCGCAGAACAAAACGCACACAAGAAATTGTCCATGTGTCTCATCATCTCATCGGGCCCTAGTCTTTTGCACATCGCGCTGCGATTGCCTATCATCCAGCATCTGTGATGCTGCAAAAGAAAACATAATACTCGGTTTATTGGTGCGGTTTTGCGGGTGAGAATGGCCCCTGCCCCTGGTCGACGCTGAACACACTCGCATGCACGCACAGAGAGAGAACCTTCACGCGAGCGCTGGGAAAGAGTAGAGCGCATTCGTCGTCGGGATAACGTCTTTGAAACAAACTCGCATAAACGCACACACACTGACTGGCTCATCGACGGCGTGCGCGCCGATGCACGTGGCTGCATTGGTTTCGTTGTGTGTGTGGGAGGAGATGCGAATTGTGTGATTGTAGCTGGTATTTTGTCGGTTAGCGTATGGTTAAATGTTACACATTCAATCGACTAGTCTAGTGTCATCTGTGTCGCCTGCGAGTAGTCGCGCTGGCTCTCCTAGTTTTTCTAGAAACACACAAAAGATACATGTTTAGTGCTACCGCTCAAACGCAATCAATCCGAGTTAGTAACAGTACAGAATGTGTGTGTGTATGTGTATCAACATTGTGATAGGAAACGTTTGAGAGTGATTTCTAAGTCATCTCGACGCGTCTACAGTCTGTATTGCTGTAACCAGTTCAAGAGTATTGTATGTCATTATCTAGTAATTAAGCAACGACGAAACGGGCCGAGAAAAGAATGTTAACATGCACAAGTTAAAAAAAAACATGCATGAAAAAAAAAACAAAATGATTACATTAGGGAAGAAATCAAGCACAATCAACACCTACACATACAGCAAGCAACAATGTGATTAATAGTTATTAGAACAGTAAAAATTAAACTAATAACATACATATATAGACACTATAGCGTATTTGTTGGGCAAAATTCAATTAGGCAACTACTAGATAATGGCAGGCGTCGGCGTCACTCCAGGAGAGGTATCATCCACACGGCCCTCTGCGCACACAACACAAATTTATGTTTTAATTACAACAGCTTAGGAGCCGAACGCAAGACTACTAACGTCAAGGTATACACGAATTTTCAGTACAAGAAAGTGACAGATTTATAGTCAAAAATAGTAGTCAAAGTATTCGAATAGAAGTGTAAAACAGAAGTAACAAAAAACGTGTCATTAATTACAGCTACAGCTAAATCTAGCCAAACTAAGTCTAGACAAAAAAAAACTTGGCCGAGCAGTGCCTCCGCATCGAGTCAATGCATTCATTCCAATGTCGAGAAGGCAAGTTTGGCAGTGAATCTGACACCGATGATGTTATTCGACAAACGCAACCAATAAAGAATGTGTGTGTGTACGATGCGCATTCCTGCGGCGCTCGCGCTTCCAATTTCATTATTATTTTTTGGCATATTGATATATAAAGAGAGAGTTGGTTTTTCTTAAACAATTTTTGCATGCCCAATGCGCCTGTAAGTGACATCACCTTTGACGGCGTCGTCGACGCGCCGCCGATCATCAACGATGAAGAATGAGTTGATCAGGAAGAAGATTCCGCCGAGCACTTCGACAAAACACGTCAGCAGGAGGGCGTATTGCAATCCGTGGAAGTTATTTGAGTCCTCCTCCTTTGTGGTTTGGTTCGCGGTCTTCATGGAGCCTTTCAACGCTTCGGAGATCTGAAATTATTAATTACTTTTTGTTATACACAAATTATCTCATGTGTGAATATGCATTCAGGTTGGTTCAAACTAAAACAGGCTCTAGATTAGTAAAATTCTGACTTGTTCAGTCTAATTCAGTCTAGTTTACTCTAGATCAACTTAGTTTAAATTTGTTCAAACTTATCCAGGTTATTTCAATCTGGTTCAGACTACCACAAGATAGTTTAAGCAAGCTTAGATGAGGCTTATTCAAGTAATTTCAGACTTGTTCATGTAACTGGTTCAGACTTATTTAGGTTATTTCAGTTTTTATCAGGCTCACACAAGCTAGTTTAAACTAGTCCAGAATAGTGCAAATTATTTCAATATAGTTTAGGTTTATAATAAAAAAAAACTTACAAGTCCAATGAGGTAAGGACTCCCTGCATCGCCTAAGGCATGTGAAACAAGTAGTTGTACGCCTTCGGCTGTAGATCTTCTCGTAGGCAGCACAACATACTACAAAACACATAATTAACTCAGTTTTTGCTTTTAGTTTAAAATAATTAAAAGTTATTAAAGCAATAGAATACCAGAGTAGTGTATGTTTGGTTGCATGCAATTTACGAAGCAAACGAAACGAGCGCCTAGCTGTTAGATTACCCTACATACAACACGGCGGCAAATTCAAAACGCGCCAGCCGTTATGTATGCGATTAGTGCACAACAATACTTCGGTTAATTATTAGTTACATACTACCACTACGCAGTTAGTACAAATATTGTGTAATTGACGCATGGTTTCGATTTGCCAATAATATTCATTGAATTTTTGGGCAATAGTCAAAGACCCTCACCGCGGGTTTTGGGTGCGAGTTTCGTTCGTTCATTTCTTTGCAGCGAGAAAGATTCATAGAAGGAAAGGACACGTGCCAGGAGCTGTACATTTTTTTTGTCCATTTCTTTTTTTGTCAAGAGAGGCAGACAAAAGAAAGACAATGTAAGAGAATGAGCGAGTATTAAGATGGTAATAAAGAGGTTCTTACCAATAAAATGTCAGTGACTATTGCCCAATTGAGATTGAGCGAGACCTGACCGAAGAAGAGCAGTGTGTAACACAGGTACTGATTTATCTCTATAGTGAACATCGCGCCGCACAGTAGCGGCGCCGACACCAGGAGGCCGGCGGCGCAAATGAGCGGATCGGCTTTGGGATATTTATGACCCAACTTTTGGCTTAAAATCGCACCCGCTAGCAGACCGAGAATCCCAGCAACAATTGTTATCGCTCCGAATATTAATGACAAACTGAAACAGAATCAACAACACACAGGTATCAAGCAGACTGTTTTCCGGCAGGCAGGCAGGCGGGTGTGCGAAGGGGGGCGGCGGTGCGGTTGCGCAAATTGGCGGCGGCGGCGGCGACGGTGGCAGTCCCAACGAACACCGGCCACCCTGCATCGCCCCGTACGCATCGCAAAAGTTAGTTGGGTTAGTTCAAGACAACTCGTAACAAGTCAAATCAAAGAAAAACGGCCCAACGGACAAAAAACAACAACTAAAGAAATCGCAAGTCCAATTTGGTATTTGGGAAGGTTGGTGGTGGTTGGTGGTAGGTGGTAGGTGATGGGTGGTGGTTGGTGGTAGGTGGTGGGTGGTGGTAGTGGTGATGAAAAGTTGGTATTGTTTTGGAGGGGATAGACAGCGGCAGTGAGGCGGCGTGTGCGTCTTGCGAGCGGCCTCTGCATGCACATCCCGCTTACCAGCAGCATGTCAGCGACGATGGCCCACGTGAGATTCAGTGAGCTCATGCCGAGGAAGATGAAGATGTAGCACAGGGGGCCGTCGTGCGACGCCGTGACAATCGCAAAATAGACCATGGGCGCGGAAAACAGGAGCGCGAGCCCGCAGAGCTGCGGATCAATGTCGGGGATGGTGGGGCGCAGCCGTTGGGCGATGGCGCTGCCCAGCGGCACGCCGACCAGCCCGGCGAACATCGCGATGAGGCCAAACTTGTACGAGACGCTACAAACAAATCGCATTACCATCTTGCGAGCGACGTGATTCTCGGCGTGAGAAAGCGACGATCGCTTCGCGCGCACTGGGCCGGGACGGTTGGTCGTTCCTGAAATAGTTGAGCGCTGCTATCTGAAAGCTACCCACCTGTCCACGTCGCTCCGATGGCCGGAGGCTATCATTCCGAGATTGAGCAGTTTCGGGCCCCACCATGCGAGAGCGCCCGCGACGAAGGCCACACACGTGAATCCCATCGTGGAGAGGATGAAACTCCGACTAAAACAAGCACCATTAATAACCAACACAGTACATCACATAGCAAATACTTACTTAATTGACAATGCCTTCAGATCCTCTTTAAGAGGACTGGTAACCAGATGTCCGCTGCCCTCACTCTGTCCCCGCTCGGGATCCTTCAGAATGAACAGCACCAGGACGACGGCAATAATACCCAGAATGGGTGTCACTCTGAGCGCGTATTGCCATTCGTTGAAGAGCTTCGCTGTCTCGGAACCCACGATGTAACCCAATCCACTAAAAGAATACGATTAGTTTGACACGCGGGCGATAGACCACCATCGTACGCACCTGCCGACCGGAATGGCGAAGTAGAACATCGCCAGCATTTTACTCCGATTGGCGCCCACGAACAGATCGCTGATGATCGTCGGCGCAATGGTGGAGTAACTCGCCTCGCCGATACCCACCAGCGCACGGAACGACGTAAACGCGATGAAGTTGTTCATGAAGGAGCCGATGAACGTCGTCAAGCTCCACAGAAACACGCCGAACGCCATGATCATCTTCCGACTGTGGCGATCGCCCAGGTATCCGAAGAGCGGCGCAAAGATCATGTAGCTGAGGATGAACGACGTCTGCAGCAGACCCGCCGGCCCATCACCAATGTCATAGTACGCCTGGACATCGGGAAGAATGCCTGCAAAGAGTGACAAAATTTAATCAGTACACATTCATTCGGAATTCCAGCATACTCATATATGTATCTATGACTCATGCACGAGACAATTGAATCAATAACGCTGAAAGATCAGGGTCTTCTCAATTAGGTGGACCTAATACAATTGCTCTTTTCTGTATCGGAAATTATTGGATGCGAGAATCAAATAACAGTGTGCACTTTTTTACCATTTAGAAATATAGTGCTTCAAGGAATTAGTATTTGCGATAGGAAAACTTGTTATTTGCGACTTACACGTGTTGCTTGAATAATTAACCGTCTAGCAAGTTTATAATTACTATGAAGCGTTCAGCTATTTATCCATGTTCGAGGATTTACGCATTAGATTGACTTGGAATACTTAATTTTATTAATGAGATAGAGTTCCTTATATCTACAAATAATGAATTCATACAAAATCTTTTGAGTTTAAAACACATGTATTCCAGGTGTTCAATTCAAATTAGAAAAGAATCACGTGATTCGTCCATTTGCATAGTAAGGTGCCTCGTTCAGTAATTGCACGTTGTAGTTATTTTTGACTCCTCCCCTTTTTATATTAAACTCAAAATTAATAGACAATTACCACATAGATGAATGAACTCAGGTGTGCTAGAGCCACATCTGGAAAGTGTTATACTAGCATAGTTATAATAATCTAATGAATGCGGTACCAATTTACACGAAAGTACCGTACCGCCGTACGTTCGGTATGGCATAATTCATGACGCTCACAAACAAGTTCCAGTTGATAATTCAACTAGAAAATGCAATTAGGCGTCCCCCAAATATGCGCATAAGTGTATTCACACTACAAAAGATTGGATCAACGCATCTCCTCGATCGCTGTAAAATGTACCCACTTCCGTCACTTCCTCAATCAATTAAACCTGCATCCGACTGCATTCAGACGTCTTAAGTGCGGCAACAATACGAAGTGTAACGCAATTCTTCGGGGGGCCCGTATCGCCCCTAGCTGAGAGATTCGATCACGCCAATAGTGCCGAGGAGTGCCTGCCACTCGAGCAAAGCGCGCCGAAAGCGATATTCGTGTCGGGTTTCAACGGCCCGCGGGGCCCACGTTTACACGGCTGGACAGCGTCGCGCGATGTAAACGCACGGCGGAAAATGCACTTGTGATAATCGGCCGTCCGGTGGGCACCTCTATTGGCTCCGCGGAGAGCGAGTCGACCAGCGCGGCGTCGCGTCGCCGCCAATGCAAAGGTCACGCGTCTAAATAATGCGCCGGGGCCTGCGTGCATCCTCGAGGCCCTCATAATGCGCGCACGTTAACGAAGCAAATAGGAAATGCGCACTCGTGGACGTTACAAACTCATGCGGCCAGACGCGGCGCCCTCGAGAACACCCGCTTAAGTGATGTCTTGCATTAGCACCTTTTTGACCTCCGAATGCCCGGTCCCATCAAAGGTACAAGAAAGCAATGATTCAACAAAACGTGATGGTACCAGATTCTTATGCTGTAGCATTACAACGTTGAGGCCTATTCAAATAGAGAATGCATTAGCTTTTAACGACCCCCAAACACGATTGATGGAAGATAGCATGAATTCAATTACACCCATGGTTTCGTAATGTGCTTGCTTGAAATGCCCAATGAGCTAACGAAATATTCGAAAGAAACACATTGGGTCTTCCCAGAAACGTACAAATTGGAATTTAGAAAATTGGAACAGTAAGAAACAAAGATTTGAAGAATCCTCCCCTTCCACATAAACCAAGATACTACAATATATAGGTGGCAACTTAAACAACCCAACAATCCTTGACATCCCAAGAAAGGACCCTTGTTGATATCACAGACATAAATCTACATTTAACAAACTTACAAGTTATAGTATGATTTAACAAACCCTGAAGGGGTTAAACTTTTCCAACGATCTAATGTGGACAAAAATGTATTAGCCTTTAACAGTAGCAGCTCGTTCATATTTTTTCTATGAGATTTTATATACAGCAGTCGCTATATCGATTCACGACAGCCCGTAACCGAGAACCAGATCAAACCGCAAAACGGGAACAGAAACGAAAATAAAAATTGAGATGCACAACAGACGATAATGGAGCCAATAACACTAGAATATATTTTAAGAATTTTTGACTTATCAACGGAAAGGGAAAGAGATGAAACTTGGCCAACCTTCTAGTACCGCTTCTAGGGTGCCTAGTCCTTTCCGTTGTACTAAATTGTTGTACATTTAACTTTTCCATCTTCTTCTAGTTCTCGTTCACGGGCTGTTGTAAATCCGCCTTAAGTGTTTACGTTGTCGCATAATCCGTATGATATTTCATTATCCCAAGTTTCCGTTATCAAATATATGCTAATTAGTAATCAAGGTCAAGAATTAAAAATATGGAAACAATCTAGGAAAATTTTCCGGTCAGAGTCTACCAAAGTCTACTGTGAATATCGCGGAAACTATTTCTATCTAAGCGTTTACATTTTTAAGAGATATGTATTAAGTATCTATCTGAGAATATATTCCTGAAAGTTTCAAACAAAGTTACGGATTGGTCTTTAAGATATCTGGAACAGTTGAAGTTTGTATGTGTGGGCAAAATTTCAATTGTCTCTCAGAAACGAATTGAGATATTTAAGTCTGATTTGATTATGCAATACAGGAGGGTGTTTTCGGGATGCTGCAGCGCCGTAACACTAATGAACAAGCCACGCCTGGCCTTTAACAACCCCCGGGTCAGATAGATAATAAAATGTATCATGTCTCATTCTTATTGGTTTACCGAAAACCAATTGCTTTTAGCATGGTAATAAAGAGAATTCTATTCCATAAAACAACCGATCGAAGCAACGGCGGAAAGCTGTGTACGTAGGAAAGTCGTGTATGTAAGACCTATCATAACACAATTATGGGCAAACCAATTTTGATTATTCATTTTTGCTGAATAATTTATATCAAAACACTACTTCTTTGCAGGTGCGATACCAACTTTGCGAAGACAGCTTCACTTATAAACCCCACAACCATTTTGACGTAACCAAACTCTTCCGATTTAAATTTACATCTATTAGAAACATGTATTATCCATTATTATTCATTGTATTGGCCATTAACAACCCAGAACAAGATTGATGCAAGATAATAAAATGCACTTCAAAATGCAAGTTTCAACTTCATTGGCCCATTGTTAACCAATTGCTTTTAGTGACGAACGAAACACGTAGCTCAAACACACAACGCCAGAATTATTTGAACGCTTACTTACCCAAAAATATGTACATTTGTTTGCGATTGTAATTTCCACTCATTGTCAAACATCAAATAGAGCTTAAAACGTTTTTGAAATATTGACTATGTAATATGACGTGTACCATGCATAACACATTTGAGTGACTTGAAAATTGAACATGCAATAACGAGAGATAACAAATTGGCAACAAAATCTTCCCATTCTTCGCTTTTGCCGATTCCCAGCTCGAGTGGATGAGGCATAAAACAAAACCGCTGAAATTGTCGAGTGTGTCATAAGTTACAAAATCAAAGCAAACATGCTAGACATATTTAATATCGCAAACAAACGATTTTGGAGTGGCGTTTTCGCAAACACAGTGTGTGCAAGGTTGTGTTTGCTCGTCGTGTGCATTATTAATCCAGTTCTGTTGCGCGAAAAATCGACCCGTTGTCACTAGCAGCCGGTAATGGCTAAATAGGTAATGGCTAAAGGGCAGGACGTGTCGGCGCAGTTTATCTATGTTTGCGTTCAGCGCGGGCAAAACGAAACCAATGAACTTTACAAAAGCGCAGAGGTGCGCGCGTATTTCACGTTAACGACATTCGTATCTGGTCAATAATTGAACGCGCATACCCAACCGGCTGTAAAAAAATGCGTTTTATTGCATTCGGCGTTGTTGATAGTGGCAATAATAGTGGCACTCGGCGCAAAGTTTGAATAGGAATATCGCTATTATCATCGAGGGTGGAAGGCGATACGCTTACAAAGTGCAAATAAAAGACGTACAGAGGCGGCAGAAGGTCGGACACGTATATTAAATCACGAGGTGCAAAGTGTGGATTTTCGGCGTGAGCGCCGCCGAAATCACACACGAGCACCCACCCCACACGCGCACGCCGCCGCCAACACGTGGAGGGTAGACTAAGGCGCGAGATTACACACGCCCCCCGGACACGTGGCGAAAACGCGGCAATAACAAGACCGCCCTTATCGCCGTCTGAAAAGAAATTGCACTCAATATTTGAAAAGATGCGGAAGTTATTGCAGTGTATGAAAGTTAAAACGCGCACGGCTGTTGCTGAACGCACAGAAAGCAGCTGGAAGGCGCGCTTCAGAGGAAACGAGCTTCAGGATTTCAGCGCGAGAACACCGAGGGTGAATTATAAAGTGATTTATCGGTGGCAATTATTCTCCTACTCTACTTGCATGTATACGAAAAGCAGGCACAAACGAAAAGAAACATATGTGACTTTCTGAAAAAGTTACGAAAGATGGAAAAGTTCAAACGTGGCCAATTCATCATGCAGATGACTTCTTGGCGTGCTACTTTACATTAGGTATAGTAGTTACAATTACTCGACAAAAGAATCGGTTGAACTTGGCGCGCTTTCCCCCTCTAGTTGCACTCAGCGCCACCACTTGGAGC
>JAODGA020066110.1:0-22606 GCA_027574885.2 Drusilla canaliculata
AAGATTCCGTTGATTACGCTAAAATAAACACACATTTTGTTACGGAACACGCAACAACGTAAACACTTAGTTTGAATTAGTTTACATTATCGAGCGACTGCTGTATATGAATAGGCAGCACTCCTAGAAATAATATCTTTCTTTCTAGTATAAAGAGTAGAAACTCATATTTTAAGTATAATATTTTAGCTATACTTAAAAATCTGTAAAAGCGTTTTAGTTAAATTAAGAATAAACGAATATAAAAATAACGCCTTGAAATTTTTAAGACGTTTAAATTATGATTAATTGATATTTCTTTAATGTAGCTACTTGGAAATATATTGCCACTTTTGCAAATTTTGAATGGCTCTGGAAGTATTCATGCTCTAAGGTACATGTAAGCTGTAACATAAACCTACAGTGCATCTTGCTTTCAGTCTTTATTAAGATACTGCATGATATTTCATTTACATATCATACTCGTGCCTACACGCTGGCGGTGTATGCTATTCCACTAGTTTTTCTAGAACATGGGCCGGCTTGTCGCACTGCAAATCTAGCATGTTCCATCTCGTGTCCGGCATGGCGCATCGCACATCTCCGATCGCACAACTTCCACTGCTAGCAGCACATTAAATCAGCGCTTTATCTTAATCCAAATCGGCGTACGTCGCATATTAAATGCGCGCAAACGCATCTGCTGTTTCAATATTTGCTATTTAAACGCACGGCTGCAAATAAAGTAAGCAATTTTATTAGGTGGACGCTGCAGGAGTAATTAAATTAAAATTGCACGCAAACGCGGCGCCCATTTGTTCCAAAACGTGCACTGCGATGAATAATGTATGAAGAAAACGCAACCTATCTAGCAGCAGGACATCGGCGAATAAATATCGTCCGAACAAGTGCAAGCATGATCAGCGCAAACACGCACGCAAACACGCGCAGCTTGCAATGTAGGTTCGATTAAGAAAAATCCGCAAAAGGGCGCCGTGGAAACATGTACACATAGTGGTGTAAATACGATTGGAAATTTCTCGCGCTGCAACAGGAAAGAAAAACGTTTCAAGGACTGCGACGCGTAGTTCGCGGAACGCCATTAACGTCCGGTTGGGCGAGTGCGTCGTTCATGTGCATCCATTGAATTCCGCGACATCGTTGGCGATATTGGTGCGTCTTTAACTCTTTACTTCACACAATTGCGTACGCGTTTCATTAGGCGATGCTGACCATCTTAGAAATTCAAATCTACCGCGGCAAATCACGGTTCGATTGAATTCCTTTCTGGCGATGGCGGTGCGTAAATCGGGAATGTAACAGCAGCGCCGGCGGCGGCATTTGTTTCTCACGTTGCGGCGACGAATTTGTCGCGATTGCACGCAAGGTCGCAAAGCAAAATGGCAAACAATTAGTGAAATTAACGTTTATACGCACGTTGAACATTGTAAATGGGTCATAAATCCATGCATGAATAACCACAGCCGATCCCGGGGCAATGTCTATCACGCCAGAACTTATTGTTAGTACCTAAAAAAGAGATTTTAATACCTACCTATTTTCTTACCTTTAATGATGACTATTCCTACAAAAAAAAAATCAAGTACTCTTTCCATTTTCCAAACATTTAACTTCACACAAATCATCTGCAAGTTTTACATTTTAATTGATAACTCCAATGTATTAATTGAGGAGTCAATCACTTTGTTTTAATTAAACATGTTCTTCATCATTTTGCAATTGTGTACAATGTCTTTTTGCTCAGCTTGTTCGAGAAATCACTTTATACAAGCTAAAACATATTTTAAGAACATTTTTTAACTAGTTGGGTAAAGATTCTTTAGTAGCCATCAAGATATGCAAAAATTATCATTTTTATAGCTTATCAAAATATTGATTTATTTTTGTACAATATCCATTTTACGTTCAAACTCATGTTAAAAAATCATGTTAAATATTTTTTTTATGAAGACTGACCTGGGCTAACCTTGCATAAAATACTTTGGCATGCTTCATTCAAAAGTAGTATTCGGTCAACCCAACGGGTACCATGCAGGCAAACTCCGCATATTAAATGTCGTTTCAGGACTGTTTCGTTTTTATTTCTTCTTGATTTTATGAACTTAGTTGCGTTTACCGTTTTATGTGACGATTCCGTTCGCATTTCAAATAAATAAGCCTTATAACAGCTTCTGTCAAAAACTTGCGTGTGAGGAAACCTTTTCTTTAGTGTAAAATGTTTCGAATAGCAACATAAAGATTGTTTAAAAAATACCACATGGTGTTTTGGTACCGCATATGATTACGACAACAAATGCGGAATTAAGTGCCTCCCCGTACAAAAATGATCTTAACTGACGAACATCCCAATGTGCAATAAAATTAGCATTATCGGACCGTAAAGAGACCAGAACATGAAACTATGCAATCTGCGTTTACGAAGTGCTCCGGTGCTGGCACGAAGCGCACCTCGCCCGTGCACTGCTCGTCCGCGGTGGCGGCCGCTGAAGGAATGGTTGAATAACCGGATCGTAGCCGTGACCCACGCGTTCCTCTTAAAAGTCATCGCTTTTGCCGACCTTGCATTAATTCCAACTTTTCAAACACCTCTGCAGTGCCCAATGTGGCCCAAAATAACCCATCGTTTGGGAGTCCCCGTTTTGTCCAAGTTCAAAGAAACTGAAGACAGGCTTTTTATACCGTCAAGTTTAACATTACATGTTTTAGGACACTTTTTAGGGTACATTATCAGAATGACTGTTGCAATATTGTTCATTTATGTAAGTGAAAGGTTGTCAGTTGAGCGCTGATATAACGGTAAACTGCATACCAACCATCTTGAATGTGGGTCCAGACAGGCCAAATGCTGAAACCACAGATTTAAGGTGAATTGTTATTCTGGCCACTCGTGGCGTTGTTTAAATTTGCGAAGTCAGCCTACGCGGGACACTCATCTGTTGATGGTCATCTGCGATCATCCAGCACTTGAAGAAACTGCTGCATCATGAGAGTACTTGTTAGGTCAACATTGCAAGCATTTTTAGAGATTGATATCATCGTGTTTGGATAAGAGACACCCAAATTGCATCAAACATTTCCACCAATACGGTGCGGTTGCAACATTGCAAAAGTCAAGGGTTGTATCGAAATCAATCGCAGCAACGCCATCTTACCACAGAAATCTGCTATCCAAGCCGCACCTGTCTCAGTTCTCTGTAAATTCCGCAAGTCTGCAAATGAAACCAGCTCGTGTGTATTATGTGCAGAAGTAATTTTATTTTATTCATCACCCATATCATTCATTCAATGTCAAATTCACATATCTCATTATCATTTTGCATTTTTCGCGTTATTTGTATTCTTACATCGTTTTGCGTTTTGTGTTACAGTTGAGTTGCATAGATTCTTGCGGGTTCGCAAATGTTTTGTTGCATATTTCTCCTCTCAACATAATTATCATCATCATATATGTATATAATTATGTATTATGTATGTTTAAGGCTTGGTCTTATAGAGTATATATATATATATTTTTTTTTATTTATTTATATATAATAGTAACACCTGATGTTCTTGTTAATTCATTTTTTTTGCGTGTAGTATTTGTTGCTTTTCATTTTGTTCAATTGGTAATCCGGTTGATCGCGAATGATTTGCGCGCCAAGCGGACGCGGCAACGGCATGAGCATTGCGTTTACTTTGTGTAAGGTTGTATCGTTTTATTTTTTGTTGCATTGCTTACGCGTGTGTATTCGTGTTTGTTTGCATTGTATTTCGTTTCTTGCGTGATGATATTTAAACTTCTATATTCAGTCCAAAAAGTAATTAATTACAAGTATGTTGTTCATTAAGTAATCAGATGATAACCATTTACAAATACAAAGTAATCGTTTTTTTGTGATTTTAGCAATTTCTCTCGTTTCATCGATATCTTTATCAATACTTTTATTTATATGTCTTAATAACAAACGTCATCATTTATTTATATATTAATATATTTATAGTCGTTATCGTAATAATAATCATAATCATAATTGAATTTTAGGTTTTTGTTAGCCTTGACACCATTTTGTTGTATTTGTTGCAAATATCGACATGATTCTAAAATGATGCAAGTGTAATATGATGCTGATGGCAGCACATCTCGAATAACCGCATTGAACAAATAGAAATGAAAGTTTCAACTCAATGTTTCCGTCTTACTCTCGCGCTGTGGTACAAGAAATATGCGTAGCAGTTATGATAACATACCAATTTCAATCATTTCATCTTGTTTAAGTTTTGTTACGTTTGCATTATTATGTTATTTTACATGTTTGTTTCGATTGCAGTAAATTTACAATATTTATTTTATGAATTCTTACAAGATTACGGTTAAAAATTCAAAGTTTCTTGTGTGTGTTTTATGTGTATGGCGGGGGTTGGTGGCGGGAGTGAGCGAGCGAGCAGCCAACTGCCTCGCCAATACACCCATTGGGCGCTTTCGTTGGCGAAGGCGGTGGCATAGAAAATGGGCTAATCGGATAGTTTCGGTGTGTTACACGGAATGGCAAAGGGGAGCTGTGGGGAACATTTCGGTTAATTCACCGCATCTAACATTATTTACTCCATCGGAAGATTGATATACACTTTTTTTTGTCGCGCTTCATGTGTCTGCATATGAGTGTATGCTTTACTGTCCAGCAAAACAGTAGTATATCCTCGAATAAACGAAACGTTTTTCAATCAACACATCAATTCGATCCCCATCCGCAAATATATTGTAATATGCGCATCTAAATGTTGCAAGTCAGAAAAAAGTAAACGTAATATAAAATTCAATTGAACGTTGCACATTAATACGCCAACAAATTTTGCGTTCAATTGATGGTGGTTACAAAGTTTGTCGGTTTATTCACCACGCCTCAGTTTAGCCCATCGGTTTGTTTATCGGTTTTTGCTCGGGTTTGCTTACAATTCTCCCTCATAATTCCATAATGACTTGTAATAATTTAATAATAATTAACGTTTAATGAATTAAGTATTTTTTGTTTTTAATTAATGCAAGTAATTAATATATATATAAGTATAATAATTAAGTACAGATATCGTCTTTTTATCACATTGTTTTATATAACAGCTGTCCATTTGTGTTTGCGGCTTGTTCTTTTGTTTGTTTTGTCACTGTTGGCGGCGTATGTGCTGGTTCCGTCTCCGGCCACATTCGCCATCTCCGCCCCCTAATCGCGTTCGTAAACGTTTAAATAACATTTAGTAGTTGGGTCACATTAACCATTGTTTACAAATCGTACACGCACACAATTGTTTATCCTCATTATCATGTTTGGTTTATTAAATTAAGTAATTAATAATTAGTATGTATATAAATGCTTACCCAGTATCATTTAGTAATTAGTACGTCGATTAAGTGAATAATTGCAAAAAATCCGCCAATGGTTTCGCTCCCGCGGCCGCGTCCGCGCGCCGGAGCGCAGCCAGGCGTGGACACGAGGGGCGGGCATGGCGGCAACGGCCAGCAACCGCGTGGCCGTGTGTCATACCACGGGCTCCTCGCGCATGAAGTTGATGTTCTGCGACGCGCAGAAGTCGGGCGTCAGCGGCAGGCAGTTGAAGTACGAGCACAGCTTGCAGTCGTAAACGGGGAACACGTAGAAGAGCAGCACGAGGCAGGTGAAGAGAAAGAGCGCCAGCAGCAGGCACACCCACACCAGCAGCACCTTCTTGTGGCGATCGTAGCTGCCGAACGCGACGAACGGCATCAACGCGTACGACAGCAGGAAGCCGAACACGAAGCCGAAGAGATGCGCGTAGTTGTCGACCCACGGCAGCAGGCCGAGCGCAAACAGCGCCAGCGTGATGGTGAGCAGCTTGCAGAGCGCCTGATTCGGATGGCGCAGCATCGGCCAGGCGTTGAGCACCTCGACGATGAGGCATGCCAGCAGGCCGAACTGCGAACCGGACGGGCCCACGTCGGCGCGGTACGGCACGAAAATCGCGCTCGCCAGGTTGCCGGCGACGCCGCTCCCGATGTAGATGATGCCAATGCGCAAGCTGCCGGTGAGCTTCTCCAGGTCGCGCATCAAGAAGTACTGAATGAAGAACGTTATCACCAGCTGCAGGATACCGGCGTGCAGGAACAACGACGTCCACAGGCGGTAGAACTGGTCGGGTATCTCGAAGAAGTAGAAGGGGATCATTCCACAGACGTCATTCAAACAGGAGACCTGGAGGAAATAATGTGGAAGAATGTCTTGCTAGCACAACTCGGCTGCAGGAATAACTGTGATGATATCTTACTTGAGAACACAAATTGGCTTCCTCATGAAACTTGCCCCGCACAAAGTCGCAGTATTCACGGGTCGTAATTCTACACTGTCCATGGATACCGATACAACAGGGATGACCGATCACCTCACAAACCATGTGCTCTGCAAGGCGATCACGCGTCCCGGGCCCACGTTTCTGTATAGATGACTGTGTATTCGTCTTTCTACATATTGGCCATTTTGTGATGTCGTCAGGCCATTCGTATGGATGAACACTTGCTGGCGCATCACAAAATCTGAAAAGGAACATCATAATCTTGTAGTGAAATAGATACGTCTCCATGCCATTACTTACTTTGGATCCAGACCACAAACAGAACCAGAAATACGTCCACCGGGCCCAGATTCTCCTGCCGACCATTTCTTCCATGTGGAGATAGTTTTCTGCAAATAGGCATAACCAAATTAAAAATTGTCTTTCTATAAAAACACTAAGTTCCAATCAAGACGAATCGTTATTTTACATACCGATGGTCTCAATCCACGTATCTTTACCCATCGCAGCAATAAATAAGTAAGGATAGATATAATTCAATGACAATGGCATGTTGTGCACATGTTTGAAACATGATAGTGAGTTATGAAAATAATGGTAAACTTACCGAACAGTCCGCTTGCGATGATTGCACACAACCCGAGTCATCATTACGAATACAACATGCAGTCTCTCGTTCTTTCGCTCGAGTCTTTTCAATCTGCTGCATGATCTTATTGTCCACACGCATGCACGGCGAAAACTTTGCGCCAAGATGTATAAGGTCGGCGGCACGCGGTCCAAACCAAAAGTTGGCCGGCTCGCGATAGTCGACCTGTTGCAAGGAAAGTGAAGTAACCAAAACCTGCCCGGAACGCGCCTGCATGTCCAGCCCAAAGGGACCAATGCCGTAGCAGATAATGGAGATGATCATAACAAGAATCTGTACGGTTGTCACCCAGTACGTAAACATCGGCCGATAATCCTCCATGTCGTCCAGTTGCGCCCGCACCTTTGCGTCGGCAGCGATCGTCTTCCGCATCGACCTGCCAAACATCTTACCCACCCAGCCCATGCCGTATTGCCGCCGATCCGAGTTATCCAGCGCGCGATCCAGCACAGCGAGATTGATACGCGACCCACCGACACTCGGGCGTGTTTGATCAGCCCGTGAGATATGATGAGGATCACGTCGCCATCCGGCATGGCTGCCCCGAAATTGAGGGTGCCGCAATGGCACCTCCTCGTGACAGCCAGTGCGGTCAATTTCATCCGGACTGCAAGCAGGCGTTACTCCGCTGTGTGGTCGGCCAAAGAATATGCTCTCTTCCGGAGGCAGACGTGCTTGTGGCACATCAGGTGGATAACTACGCGACGTCTGCGTGGGGCGCTCCCTTTGCTGATGTCTCGTCAGCGTCTGTAAGAAATACGATAGAAATTGAATCAAGAGTACCAATAAAACACGAATAATGACATACGGTAACAACGTATGACAATCCATCCCAGGTCATCCTCGCCACCGAATCCTTCGCGCGGGCTTCATCCTCCAGTCCCAATGGCATCCCATCGGGCCCCCCGGCGACGGTATCCGTCACATCACTGGGCCCCGGCAGCACATCGGGGCGCACATCCATAGGCGCTTGTGCCATCGCACTCGGCGCGGCACGATGCATATCGGCGACGGCAGTGCGGTACCGCTTCCGCAATCGTTCCGGTAGCTCATTCTCATCTTTCAGCGCGCTGTACGTGCGCGTGGCCATGCGTTTACGACGCTCCAGCCATCGTCGCTCCTGTGTGCTCGTGTTGTCCTCGCACACGCCGAAGAACGTCGCCGTCTCGCGCTTGATGTAGTTGCGTATCACGTCCTTGCGTGACTGCGAGCGCAACAATCGCGGTCGGTCGCGCGGAATGCGTTCGCTTTGCGTATAGTTGATGGGGCGGTTGGGCGGCGGTGCACGCTCCGCCGGCGAGGGTTGCGGTGATTCGTGCGACGCTGACGGCAGCGAGACGGCGCGGTGCACCGGCGTCGGCTTGGGCGAGGGGGCGCGCTGCACGCTGCCGGCGAGCGCAGATGCGGCCGCCTCGTCCAATTGCCCCTGCAGATGTTCGCTGGAGTTGTGCGTGGTGCCCGCCGGCGAGGGGGTTTGCAACTTTTGCTGCCCGCCAACATGTTGCGTGGTGGTGGTTTGTGATGTCTGGCTGCTCGACTGCGATGATGTTGGCGCTCGCCTGAAATAAAGTTGAACATGAAGAGCTGTCCTGAAGTTTTAACGCTACTACATATTATATTACTACATATTTTGCTGTTCTAGTCTTATACTATAAGAAGACAAGAAAAAATATTGCATTCAGTAGGCCAAATCGAAGTTACCCGTTGAAAATCTTGGTTTTCAGTTAAAAAAATCAATTTTCGTGCAAATTGGACCAGCGAGAAGATATGGTTACCATGGCTATCCAGGCTAGTTTGCGTTATAAGAATTATGTTATTGACTTAAATACGTCGCGTGGTGTTAGGATGGAGGCGGTTGTCGGAAAAGGGGACTGGCACGCAATCACCCCCTACTGCGTACGGAACAAGGAAACTAATAACTTTAACCTTGCACTGCTGCGGTTCCACACGATTGGCACACTGCTCCCTTGGATCGCGTAGTTCTTTTTTGTTGTAGCGATATGAGTCAGGAGGTTTAATTTCCACGCCCCAAGAAATCATAAATTATTTACCGCGCAATATTATATTATAATAGAGTTTTTAATATGCAAAGAAACATAAATCGTATCGAACCATAAATATGCAGGAAGAGATTACAGAAATTAAAAAACAAACAGCTTGTTCAGGCTTTAATTGAAATTTTACTTTTTTTGTTTTTATTTTCGAGTAGCGAAATAAGAGCCAAGTGTTTCCACATGCCAACACCTCTCCAACATGTAAAAATCAAATTCGAACGGCGATACTGAAACAAACGCGGTCGTTGACATTATTGCTAGTTTCATTTTGTTGCCACAAAAATAATCCGCCCCAGCGCAACTCGAAACTCGTGCACACGGTTAATTAAAATTCTGACCTATACAGAATTCATACGCGCAGCAGTGAAGTGGAGGCGCGGTTTGCTGGTAACCCAAGAAGAAGCAGCATGCACAGCGGCGACGGCGGGGGTGGCACGCGCGCGCACATCGTTCGCGTCCCACTTCTGCCGTCTGCCGACCGACCACCGCCGCCGCCCCCCCTGCGAGCGCGATCAATAATGTAATGACCCACAGCCATGGCTGAAAACTTCTGCAGTCCGGCCGCGCGCGAGGCGGCACAGTTGTCGCACCGGCAGCAGAGGGTAGTTTACGCGGTGTTTGTTTTTTTTTGAATGCCAACTAGGAAGAAAGCGCTTTTTCAATCGTTTGCGTACGAACACATTATCGCACAGAGCCTGCAAGCAAATTTGCGTCGACTGCGCGACGAAAGCACAGCGAAATTCGTTTCATTTCGCATGCAGCGCGCGCTTTGAAACGTATATTATGCGCGATGGCAGTTAATTGTGCAGAATTAATTCGTCCAGCGGCGAAAATTGCCGCCGCCGACGGTTGTTCGAATCGCATGCCCCGGCTGCTACAATGTGCCGGCCGTGCGGCGCGTGATTTACGGCCCTGCGCCGCCGCCGCCGCCGCCGTTCCCGAAATTTCCAGCAGGCGCAATCAATCCGTGCGTTAAGTTATGAATTGTTTGATAATGAATGGGAAAGCTCACAATCAGTTCATTTGATTGCCAGTTTACAGACTTCAACTATATACAACTGATGTTTAGCTTGTTGAATGCATGCCTCGAAAATTACGACAAATACACGCCGATAGCAGCGTTCTTGTAGACAAATACACTTAGATAAATAGTGACTCATCGTGCGCCTGATGCGCTTGCGCTTGAAACATGCTGAACAACTCCACTCTTAAACAGCTAAAACTGAGGTTATGAACGATCCCAACTGGCGTGAATATTAGATATCACAAGTAATTAACACGATCATGTCGCGATTTCATTTTGATGCTCTCAATATTGCACTTTTTGTACTTACAAATCAGATAGTTCCATTTTGATTAATTGTCATTATTTTAAAAGGAATATTTCGATGTATTGTGTTTTATACACTATAATTACACTTGATTACACAGTCATTATCGAACATTAATACTTTCAAATTACACAAAAGATTGATCGTCGTTGTAGTTTCTTTCAAGGGTACTTGTACCTTGTACAAGTACCTTTCTTATGCTCAAAAATAGTTGATTCTTGATTAACTTGTAATAAAAAGTATTTTATGTATGTTTATCACTTTGTATTTATTATATATCAAAATTGGTTTTCTCGAATTTTCTTTGTGGTATTTTACCAGAAATTATCAACACCTTGGATGATAATTACTAGAGAAATATCGGACGCGCCTATATTTTGTACTGCTACAAGTCAGCTCACGGCGCACTAGAATGCGAGTAAACTCAACTTACTGAGTTGAGTTAAGTTGAGAGGGGATCTGCTCAATGTGATGCGCACTGCGCAATATTGAGATATGCGCATACCTCTAGCAGACAGGTGTGTTAGCTTTCTCGTTGTTGACAAACCACTTTGATAACGAATGTATTTCACATGAAAAGTGAAAGTATGTGATTTTGGAATTGCAATTTACGGGTTTACGGTTTCTGCGTTTAGGAAGTGTTGGTTGATAATAATAATTGTATAATACAACGAATCCACCGTAAAAGTTTGGTAAAACATTAATATACAGCTTTAAGTTTCATGAATTTTACTTTCTATATTTTGACTGGTTTTAACAAAGCTCTGCTTTCGCATGACTCAGCCCCAAACAGGGTTGCCAACAGAAATCTTTGCGAGAAGCAAACAAAAATACGGTACGTGTGAGCGGATTGCCTCCATTTCGTCTCGCGGGCCCACCACACCTACTCATTAATCAATAAACTAAACCCGGCAAAGTTGAGCAGAAAGCAGTGGGTGAACACCTAACTAAAGGACTTACCAAATAGCCACCGTAAGTGAGCTCTGCGGTGGTTGACCGGCGGTTTTCCGTCCGCAGCACGGATCACTGCAGACCGATCCGTCCCCGGAGCCGATGCTGCCACGAGGTGGTGGTGTCGCACTTACGAGTCGCCCACCCGATGCACCCATGTACTCCACACTTGGCGAAGCGCACAATCCATGCCGACACTGCCCGCCGCCCATGACAGGCTTGGCGCGCAGCGTACCCACACCGACACCCACACCGGAGCACTGCACGTCTTTATTGCACTGTATCCCCTTCTCCTGGTGTAGCTGAGCGCCCACCGGAAGATAGCTTTGGCACTGAATATCCTGCAAACTCCCGTCCTTGCCGTGGCTGGTCACCGAACTGCTCGACGACGAACCGGGTGACGACTTCGTCAGCTGGTACCCGTCCTGGTAGCCGCAGCACTTCATGCGACTGGGAGTTCCGACATACCGCATCGAGCGCTGGGAGGAGTGAGCGCCCGCCGCCGGCTGGTATTGCGGATAGGGCACGGGCAGCCGGTAGTGAAACGCTAAATCACGCCGCATGTACGGATCTTGTGCGGGGTACTTTTGCGGCGTGCCAGCACTCTGGTAGAACTGATGGTACGCCCCGCCGCCACTTAAGCCCACACTGTAGTCGCCGACGGGTGGCTGAGGTGGTAGCTGCGGCACATAGCGCTCAACAGGCATGTGCGCATTGGGTGGCACATAGCGCTGTTCGCCATAGCGTCCGGTACCGTTCTCGCAGCCGGGCGTTAGGCGGTCGCTGGTGTAGTAGCCGCGATGCTGCCCGTAGTAACGATCAGGATTGGGGGACGTCGACGCGTAGCGATGTGCGGCCTCTTGGTGCTGATGGCCGTGCTGATGGTGGTACTTGGCGGCCTTGTCGTAGCGGTCCATCGTCTTCGCATAGCTGTCAGTGGGCGATGGGGAGAGTGGCGGCGGCGGGATGAACCGCGGTTGCTCTGGTTGCTGCGGTGTCGGAGATGGGAACGGCTGCGAGGGGTAGCACGCTTCCGGACTTGGTGGTGTGTGCGTCGGTGAGAGCGGCGGTGGCGGGATGAAACGGTCGCCAGCGGGCGCAGGCGACGGCGGTTCCATGTAAGGTACTTGAGTAGTTGCGAATTTAAGGTCGGTCTGTTGCTGGGCCGCAGCGCCTCCACCTCCGCTCGCGAAACGCTCGGGGCAGGGGATCGGCGGGAAGCGGTCGGCAAACGACATGTACGGCTCGATGCGGTTCTGATGGTGTGCGCTGCCGCCGGCTCCGCTTTGGTACCGCCCGGATGGCACGGACCGTTCCTTGTTGTACTTGTAGATCTCTGGTGGGAGTGTCTTGGATCCGTGATGGTGGTAAGCGTCGTCGCGACGGCGTTCGCTGCGGTCGCGTTCGCGCTCCCGATCACGGTCTCGATCGCGTTCGCGTTCTCGGTCGCGGTCACGCTCGCGCTCGCGTTCCCGGTCGGCGGGCGTAAAGCGGTCGGCACACACGTTCTGCGCCGAGGAGTGCCGCTCGTGGCGGTCGTACTTGTCGGGCGTGTACCGGTCGGAGGTGCTGCTGCCGCAGCGCTCCTTGCGCTCGTCGGCGCTGAGACCCGGGTACCGTTCGGTGGGCGTGCTGGTGCGCGCATACCGTTCGCGAGCGTCGCGCTCCAACTGCGCCGCGGTGCCGGTGTAGTAGCGGTCCAGGGAGCCCATGCCACCGCCTGTGCCAACGCTCGTCGACCCCAGATGCGCGCCGCCCTGGTAACGCTCGCGCTCTGCGTATCGTTGACAGCCGCGCTCGTAGTAATGAAGTCTCTCCGAAGAAATGGCCGCCTGCTGCACACCACCCAGAGGGTAGCGCTCGGAGGCGCCATGATAGCGTTCGCCGGACGGCAGCCGGTCGGAGTGCGAGCGCTCGGCGGCGAAGCGCGACAGCTCCGCCGAGAGCAGCGTCTTCTCGCCGGATCCCCCAGCCGCCGACAGCGCGGCGGGCGCGGCTGTCGCGTAGCGTGCATCGTTGCCGCCACCAGCAGCAGGACAGCCAGCAGGACACGACGCAGCTTGCTGTTGTTGTTGTTGCTGCTGTTGTTGTTGTAGTGTGATTTGTTGCCTCCTTCCATAGTCGTCGTCCGCAGGCATTCTGGTGGCCCCGGGCCCGCTGTCAAGACATCTGTAAGACACGCTTTATTAATTTTCATTACAAATGCACCTAGTGCCAATAAAAACTATTTTGTATATTTAATTGATAGACAGACTTCTTCAATATTTGATACCAATTAAATTAATTGATTCAAAAAAATATCATAATAAGTCTAATCAAATGAAACGAGATGAAAGTTGTCTGAATGGAGGAAACTCCCGAACAACGCGGATCAATTTTGAATATCAAGATGAAATTCCCATAACTGCAATTACAGTCAGCATCATCGGGGATTTATCCCTTTGAATTCCTAGTTGCCACAGTACCGGTGCGCGGTGGGAGCCGTACAGGTTCAGTCAGTCACGCAAGTGTGACTGTACGCTGGGAGGCAGTTCTGTTCGCGCCAGTTATTTGGGTTATACGAGTATCGCCCGCAGAACGCTCGGAGGCGGCGATACACAGATGCGAGACGGAAGAGAGCGCGCGAGACCGCCACAGAAGGTGAAGCGAACGGCGCGCGAATGTAGGATAAGAAAATCGATTTTCACCATTTTGAACCCCCTTATTTCACATTCTACAGCATGCGGCAAATATTAAGCAATGCCAAAAACGCTTTATCTGCCCGGCGAGTGCTGGCGCAACAACATAAATAATTTGGGCCACCGCTTGGCGTTTGCGTAATTTTTGTACAGCCGAAAAAAAACAAATCCCACACTGCAGGCGCGCAGGCCAAAACAACGCTCCCGCTTTTTTTTTTTGGGGTGTGTTGTTTTTCCCATCGCGCTACATTGGCTAAGGTCGCCGGCTACAGTCGCATGCTCTCTATGCTGCCGGCGAATGTGGCGGGCGCGGGGCGGGCGCGCACACAGCACCGCTCGCTCGCAAGCCCTCTCCTACCCTGCTGCCGTCACCCGTGCCACCACCATTGCCGCGCGGCGCGGCGGCGGCGGCGGCGAGCCAGCGCTTGGTTCCGTTGTTGTCGGCAGCAGGCGGCGTATCTGCCGGACTAATCAATAGTCTGGAATGTTCATGTTTTCCACTCTACATTTCAACTTTCCCCGAAAATGCGCCAATATATAACGCATACAGATACGCGTCACTTCCTAATTTAATGTCGCGGATGGCCGTTTAAAACTTGGGGGCGAACTAAACGGGGGGTGGCGCGCGTAATCGATGCGTTCGTTCGTCGCGCGGGCGCGCGAATGCAAAATATGCACATGTCCACATTCAACGCGTCGAAAATAATTAATAGCCCGCGCAGTTTTTTTTTGTTGGCAATTATCTGCAACTTTGCCGCAATTTCCGCCGAGGGTCGTGCGTTTCCGTCAAATGAAGGGAACGGAGATGATAGGAGACAACGGTTGTCGCCCCCGCAATCACCTCCTATTTTTGCATTTAGTGTATGCCTTTCATCTCACTGCATTATGCAGCACATACAAACACGCCACCCACGCTCTCTGTGCGACACGGGGGGGGGGGGGCGGCTGTGCCAATTTGCGCGCACATGCGTGATCACATCGCGCACGCGATGCGATGCTGAGCGCGATGGGGATCACGCCGGAGATGGGCTCACCTGTGCCGGTCGCCGTGGTGATCCGTGATGGCGGCGCCAGGTTAGAAGGGGGGACGGCCCCCCGCAACCCCGCCTAAAGCATCCCAGCGGAGCGTCCACCTGCGACACAACGAAACAACAGGCGCGTCAGAATTAATTTCGAGGACTCATGCATTGACGACAATCAAATGTAAACAAGGCGATAACCACTCGATAAACCGTCAACGCGATACACAGTCGCAGTTATGACATATTTTATTTCTTGAATTTATTCCATTATTAACTTATTCAATTTCGTCTACATTTGAATAACTTGTATGTAATAAAGCGGATCCGACAAAATATTCCGTAACAAGTTTGTTTTGTGTTTACAATGGCGAGTGTTTACAAAAACAATCAGAAGCCATTCAACGAATTCCGCGTTAGCTGTTATTCACATTTTCTAGGAATTGAATGAACCAGCTGCATACAAATGAAAAGTTTGTGCTCTTCATGCGCAGCGTACACGTAAAGCATATGATTACAGAAAATTATTAAATAACTGAATATTTAATACACATACAATCGCACAAAACTCACCTGGTTGGTTTTGGTTCCGTGCAACTAATATTCTCAACACGATTTAATTTTAATTGGCTGCACGGGAAAGAGTTATGTTGAGAGTAATTGCCATGCGATACGTTGCTGTGTAATCCTATAGATATATGGCATTGAATGAGTTAATCCTTGGTCACTTGTTCCTGGAAAAAGCACTTTGTTTAAATATCCAGATTGATCTGTATAGACGATGTACGTCGAAACAATCCTAGTAAAGTATGCGTTCTGTGTTCGCCCTGTGCTCTGCTCTCGCGTTTACCCTCTATTGTATTAATGCCACCAAATGAATCCTTCAATATATAATATATAATATTTCATGCATTGTCATTAAACAGTAATACTTACTGTACCATGCATGATAGACCACATGACAGTGCAAACAAATATTTAACATAAAACCTACATACATGTGTACTCATAAAAAATAACCTGTTTCATAGTTATTTGCAATAGTTGACGTATACAAGTTATTTTTTATATGCTACAATAAAATAAAAACAACCCATGCATGAAAAATAGTTCTGGATTAAATTTTGTTTGTGAATTGTTTAGTATAAGCCTAATATTAAAGAGCTGATTTCAAGGTGGGAAAAACTATTTAGAAAATATAGTTTTGTTTAGAAATGGTACCGTTTGGAAAAACTATGATATTCTATAATTTTGTTTTTTAATGGTTGTGATTGCACAAAATGGGGTAAAGTATACTTTAAACTGTCCGCTTCAAAAATAATTATTAAACTCAATATTTTGATTTGCAAAATAACATATTTACTATTTGTGATTGTGTGAATTAACTATTCACATAGGTTGACCCATTTATAGAAAAATAGCGACGATTGGGGGTAATTTTCGGGGACCATTGCAAAAACTACACTAAGTGTTTAACTGGCAGGTCACAACTTTGTTTAACCGTTAAAGGGAAGCACGTTGTATTAAAATACTCAACTCCGGGTAAGTATGATCTCTACGAAAATAGCACGTATGCGAGGCAAAGCCAAAATGGCGTCCCACCTTCCCCTCTCGCTGGATACCCTCACGGCTGACGGCAATTGAGGCCTCGTATGCTTCGCAAACGCCGTTGAGAATATCCGAGCGGCGGCGGTTGGGAAATTGCGTGGACACGCACAACGCACGGAACGCACACTCAACTAGGTCGATTGCCTCGGCGGCGGGCGACGGCCATACTTGCGGCGGTCGAGTTGTCGGCGGTGGCGCGGCCACACTGATGCACACACACACGCACACCGAGTTCGGGGGGCGGGCGATGCGCGGCGAAAAACACCACCTAACGCCTACGCGACGAGACCGTGAACACGACGGCTCCGGCACCGGCCTCACGAACGACGGCGACGCGTCCGGTCGCGATGTGCACGCACTCGACTGGGGCGCGCTGTGGCGTCGGCGGCGGCAGCGCAGCGGCGGCGATTAACGGTGCGCCAGGCCGGATCGCGTACCCGACGGCGGCGTGCGAACGTCTATCGGCGGCGCGCTGCTGGCGCTGCGCGAGTCGGACGTAAGTCGCGCCCCGCCGAGAGAGACGGCGCACCACCGCGAACGAGACGAAACCACCCCCCATCTGAGCGTTGCGTACGCAGCTTTCCAGAATATTCCCGAACCAACTTGCTTTCAAACGTACACTTTCATTTAAATCAAAGCATACTAAATTTGGCAAAAGAACTCTAAAAATTTAAATATTTCTTAATTTATTCTTCTGTAAGAAAATTAATAAGGCATTTATACATGAAAGTTTTAAAAACGTTTTGATATCTGGTTTGAAATCGAATGTCTCATTCCTAAAGCTTGTGTCCACGTCTCAGTCACCTAAATTTTCTATGTGTCAGTAACCGCCGAGTGGCAGGCGGTGGCCGTACGTCCATGCTCGCGGCTGGCGGCGCGCACGCGTGGCGGCGGGTTTCGGCGGCGGCAGCGCGCTCTGCGGGCTCCGGCCGCAATCATGCCCCCTGCTTGACACAGGGAAAGCGCAACACAATGGGTCGCGCGTCGATACCGTGGCGGCGGCGGCGGCAATGCGCGTTTCCCGTATAGCTTACGGCGGCTGTGAGCAATCGGGTGAGCGACGCAGCAGCCGCCTCCATGTGCGCGAGGCACACGAGGCAAATGTAAACAACTCATATCCTGGTCTACTCTGGAAGCGCAATTTCCCGACATTTTGCAAATAAACGGCAATAAGTTTCATGCGATTTGTTCGTATTTGGGTCACATTAACGTGCACGCATACAATTTGGTTTCCTCTTACGTTGTAATTAATTTCCACTAGCCCAGCAAATATAAATTAACGCATTGTTGACACAAATATTTCGCTTATTTAGGAGGCCATATTTGCGACGATTCAGTTTCTTTCGTTCGTGTCATTGCTATCGACATGTTCATTATGTTAATTTAATTTAATTTAATATTTACTAATATTTGTACGTTCTAAAATGAGTTATAAAAAAGTTTACATTTTATTAGCCTTTTTGTTATTATATATTTCACTTGAATGTAAGGCGAGAACATTATCCAGAAAAGAAAAAGAAGGTATTGATGCTTTATATCTCAAAAAAACAAGAATCAAATATCATGTTATTTATTTCAGCACGTGAATGTGATATTCTTCTTAGAAGATTGAAACGTGATGCCTCCAGCAATCTACTCGAGGACGACGATGTCTTTATTGAAAACTTGATCAAGTCAACTCTCAATCGCGAAAAACAGAAATGCATAGACAAGTACCACTTACTTGAAATGCAACCACAAGCGAAACTTGACGATACTGATGATGCCAAAGAACTGAGACGTGAAGTAGCCAAGTTAAAAGATCTCGTTGATATCATTAAAGATCAGCGTTACATATTGAGAACCCTTGAAACTTCCTCAAAGAGCATAGATGCAGATACAAATCGCCAAAAAGTCACACAAGACTTCTCTGATGAAGCAATAAAGATAAAAGAAATTGAAAATTTACGGAACCAAATGAGAAAACTTCAAGACCAACTTGAGAACTCAAAACATAATACTGATACGCATGACTACGCAGAATTGATTAAGTCTGAAAAAGAAGCAATGGTTAAAGAAAAATTGAATAAACAGCAAGTCGAAATTAACAACATGAAGCAGTTACTACAAGGAATCCTTATTGAAATGAAATCAGCAAGGAAACAAGTTACAACAACCGAAGCACCATCAATGTCAAAACCCAAGGATATGGCGCAGATGTTAGAAGAACTGTCATCGTTAGAAAAGAAACTATCAAATTTGCAACACAACAGTTCATTGCATGATTCTGAAGTAGTAGCCATGGAACCACCAAAAATTGAAGAACCTTCAGCAACGTTGCAGGACTCCCCGAACACCAACGAAGAACGCGTGCAGAGCAGATCTGCATTATCCTCAGAAAGAGCAGCTGAAGATGAACTTGATGCACTCTTAAATTTGCTAGCCCCAGAAAAATCGACATCATCGGTTAACTCTTTATTGAAATCTCTAGACTCCGATTCAGACGTTGAGTTAGAACGTCGTTTGCAAGTTTTGGAAAAACAAGTTAAACATAAGAAGAAGAAGCAATTGGAAGAAAAACTGAAAAATCTCGAAAATCAATTGACACAAGGGTCAATACAGAGTAAAACTGATGACAATGATCTGAGCGACAATGGCCAAATAAAACGTTTGCTTGTAAAATTGCTGAAAAACAAAAAAGTTGAATCAGAGAGTAAGACTTTGGGTGATGATGATATTTTGGATGAATTGAAATCATTACAGAAAAGCATAAAAAACTTAAGTACCGATGATGACATTGACTTGTTTGACGATCTTGAAGAGAAAAATGGAAGTTTGGATGTTACCATAGAAAAATTGATTAACGCAGGAGGGTCCGATAGTTCAACTTCACATCGGAGAAGGAAACTAACTCAAGCTCAAATTAAAGCAATCAGGCGTAGAATTATGGCAATGAAGCAAGAAAATGCAGAAAGTAGTAATTTTGAGAGTGATTTTGGAATGAATCCTGGGAACGAGGACAACTATGGCTCAAAATATCACGGAAATCCTAACAATGTTGCTCATAATATTCATGGAATATATTTTGATAAAGGATTTTATGGTTCTTATAATGGACCTAGGCCTAATTATGATAATGAGGAACTTGGTCCATATGAATCTGGTACGGGTGGAAGTAAATATGGAAATCATTTTGGTAACATGGATCATTTCTATGGACATTCTGGATCTTATTCACCTGTACCAACCAACCAATTTGGAACACCTGTATATCCCAACTATGGAAATAATCCAACTCATTATCCAGTATTTTTGCCTAATTCTTACCCCAACCAAGGCATTAGCGCACCTTCAGCTTATGGGTCCTCCAAATACATGAATAGTAATCCTTCTTACGCCATGGCAGCATCGGGTCCATCTGCTCCGTACCCAACATCCGGACATTATTCCGGTGGAATGATGGATAACTATAAACCGTTTTTTCCAGCGCAGCACCAAGCTCAAGGAGGCGCTTACAACCAGAATCCAAATTCTGGAACACCAAATCCATCAGAGCAATACCAAAATCTACCATCTGCTAACAGCTATGGTCCGGCATCAGTTGCTGACTTGAAGAAGCAAATCTACGATTTGCAAGGTGTTATCAACACGTTTAGTAAACCAGAATACGTTGAAAAGCCAGAAGACGAAGCAACAGTGTACCACCTAAATCAACAGATCAACGAACTTAAAGGTGTAGTCAATACTTTACAAGATACGTCATACTCAGCTCCCAACGCTGCACCTCACCCCGAGGCGTCTTATTCGGGACCACCGTCGTACCAACCCCCGGTGGCCACATATGAATCTGCTCCGGTAGCTATACAGCAAGTGCCACATCCTGAGCCTGTAATGGAGCCACATCCGGCACCACAGCCGCAACCGCAGCCACCTCCATCCTACGCTCCTCCACCGCCTCCCAACACGGAGGAACACCCAAATGGAGAATATCAACATGGGCCAGATGCGCGTAACTTTGATGGTCATTTTAGATACAGACGTGCTATCGACTTACATTCAGCTATTCATCGTAACCAAGATGTGATAAATACCTTGGGCGCACTTCTTGGTGAAATTATGGGAGTTTATGAAGACAACAATGAAGTCACCGATACCGAGACATTTTCCAATGCAGCACCTAGTATGCTTCGAGAGGCTAGCGATCCTCGAGGGGTGCGAGTCCTAGATGACATCAACGCAAAGATTGCAGACGTAAGAAAACAGTTAGGTACGCAATAACAAGCCATTCTCTTTGGATAACAAACATTACCATTTTAGATCATCGAATGTTCCAAGTTCGACGGAATCAACAACTACCGTTAGCTGTACCACCGCAACTGCCAACTCTCCCCCAATTTCCTCGCCCATATAATCGAAGAAATAACGACGACCCATATAACGACAATAACTACGAAAACTATAGCTATGATGAAGACAAGAAGAAAGATAAATTTAAGATCAAATCGAAAACACCAGAATTATTCGATAAAATTTTTGACAAAATCATAGACAAAGTTATAAAGAAGATAATTAAGGCATTTCCTAGAATAATCGGAGCTATTTTTGGCAATTTATTTACTATTGATAAGAACTACGAATACAATGAAGGCTATAGCAATAATTACGAGACGGAATACGGTGGTAACAAGAAATATGACCATGGTCTTGCTGAAACTTTCCAAGGAATGGGTCTTTTTGGTATTATACCTATGATTCTTGTAAAATTGCTATCACAGTTGCACTATATCTTTCAATATCTTCAAAAGTATAAATTTTTCAAAACATTTTTGATTCCAGCAATAGTTTTGCTTATCAGTGCCGGGGCAATAATATTTTTAGTTTATTGGATGCAGCCTAATGAAGAAAACGATTATAAACAGCTCGAATATGATGATAATTATGGTATTAAAAATAAATATTCATACTACTCTAGAACACCAGAAACTGCACGTATTCCCACCAAGAATGATAATGATATTCCAAGACCTGTTTCTAGAACGGACTACAGAGAGCCTAATAGAAACATATTTCCAACTTATCAAACAACAATGAATCAGAAGAAAAACATACCAATACAACCAGTAAATTATTATTAAGTGAAATTAATTACTTTATAAATATAATTTTCTATGTTTTATAATTTTATTCAATAAATATATCAAACAAATAGTCGCGTCATATTATAGTTAAACTTAATAAACAAGTAAAATTTAATTTGATAGATCATGTAAAAAGAGCGATTGTACAATAATACATTGCAGAGCCGGTTCGTCCAAAAGCGCTGCAGCGCCACAAACTAATTAAGGTGATGCAACAAACGTTGTGGTATAATAATTAGGTTGTTATTTGTCACCCGGACACAATAATAGTACTTTACGCAACAAGTCAGGTAACAGTTTATGCAAGCAAAGTGTGTTTGAAGCACGAGCGAAGTGAAGGAATGAAGAAATCGCACCTTTTCATTCCCTCATTCGCACTCTGTTCCTCACGTACTGCGGATGAAGATTCGGGAAGAATCGTAGAAAATTTTGCTTTGTTTTAGATGTTTAGCGTCACTCGTTAACATAAACAGACGTTATTACATTATTTATTGCTGAGTTACAACGTTTTTTTTAAATTTTTTTTTATATTCCAGATTTTCATTATTTTGAAATATCAGATTTTGACATTGAAATTTGGAAACGTGACTTTGATTAGATTGACGGGAAACTGATCGTGTATTGCGTTGATTGCTGGAGTGATAGATTGAACTGATGGATTTTTAAATATTTTAGTAAAATCCGTCAATCTGGATTGAACTGATGCCAAATTGATGGTATAACGCCATTCTTGTCAAACTGACGTCAGTCAGAGCTGAGACTCCGGCAAGGCTGGAAAGTTCTCCGATTTTTCAAAACGGTGAAGCCAAATTACTAGGAGTTTCAACCGTTATGTCTGCGTCTGAAACTTCTTATTGTATCTTTGAATGTTGAGATATGATTATTGGGGTAGCAAAGGC
>JAODGA020066199.1:0-19620 GCA_027574885.2 Drusilla canaliculata
CGTTAGGCTATGTTAGGTTAGGTTAGATTAGGTTTGAATAAGCTTCGCATTGTTAGATTGTTGTTCGAATGAAGCCAGGCTGAATTTAAAAACAAGTTGCAGTTGGATGAAGGTGAGGTTGATGTTAAAAGGAAGCAACATTAAAGTTAGGCTGACCTTAGGTTAATGCTTGATTATGTTTTAGATTACGTAAAATGCGCATTAAAACGTGCTGGAAAAGTTTTTCGAAGGGTTGTGTGCGAGTTAATGCATCGATGTGTCGAGCCGGCTACCGTGGGGCGGCTCGACTGGATGCGTACACCCACACACACACACCAACTCACAAAGTACCGAAGTTAATTAGTTGATATTTCGGGATCAGCGTGCGCTCGACAACTTTTCGCAGCAATATTTTTTTTTTCTTCTGTTTCCTCCAGAAGTGGGCGGCGGTATCTTGAAGACGCGCCCCACGCCGCTACTCTAAACCTCCCTACACCCTCTTCTCTCTCCTTTAGTCTGGGGTACGGCAAAATACTAATTAATACGCGAAGTTGTTGAAAACATGTGGAAAAATGCACTTTTGCCCCGATAACGACAGGTGCACGAAAATCTAGAAAGTTGTGCCGCTCCCGCCAAGTCGTTTAATTAATGCTGATTTTAATTAAGCCCTCTCACCCTTACTCTCATTTTTTTTGCCACCTTTTACCCCTTTCTTTTAACAACACGTATGGTATTTGCCACCGGAGAAACTTTTTCTGACGTCAACTGCAAATTTAATTTTTTAAAGATTTGCAAACTCCACATGGTTCTAAATTTTTTAATTATGTTTTGCTTTCTTACTTGAAAGAATCGATTGTTGTCTTGTTTTCTTTTGATAGTAAAAAGGCGAAAAGTTAGCAAAGGATGCGGTAGTAGGGTTCGAATATTGACGTGCGCAACTTTAACTCGTGGCGAAACGTTTCTATTACACGCGATAGAAGAGCACACAAGTGCAAATATTTATGCATGTTATTTGCGTTTTCTTATGGCGCATTGTAGAAAGATTTACGGATGATTTTAAAGTAGAATTGAAGTTGTTTCATTGACAACTTTCGCTGCGGATGACAACTTTTCCTCTGCGCAAGCGGCGCAAGTTTGCCAAATGTCGTTTAACTCATTTTGTGTGGGTGAAAAACTTGTAATAACAAAACGCAACGAATATTAATGAACTCCTTAATGTTGTCCTGTGTTGTCGATTATCACATCATGCGGAAGAGGCGGACGAATTTCGATAAGCGATTTCGTTGCGCTTGGTTAACTCGCTCTTGTTTGCCAATAGACGTTTTAAGTTGAGATCGATTTCTTTCGCGAGATTTATTTCTCTCAAAGAATGATTGATATTTCAGCTAAGCTTACGAGTAGAAAGAATTATTTGTTTAAAATTGTGAAGGTTTTCTTGTGCTTTTGATGGTTTTTAATAGTATTTTCTAGCGTTTTTTTAAGGTTTAGTTCGGCAGTTTGTTTAATATTTTATTAATCCGTGATGACTTGCGGGTCTTCAAGAAACGCGCCACATGTGCCACATTCACTCGTAATTTGCGCTAATTTAATAAGGAAAGAACGGTGGTGGCAGCAGCGGTGGTGGCGGCGGCGGCGTTTTGGTGCGTCGCGCAGGTGGCCGCCGCCAACGCGCGATCATAAAGCGAAGTAGCGCGTCGTGTAACAATGTAATGCGCTCCCGCTGCCCCCGTAAAATCGGCCGGCGATGTGGCGGCAAGGGGCGGTTGTTGGCAGCGGTGGCGATGTGAGGGTGGGAGCATGTCACACTGCAAGCTACACGTCTTGCGCGCACATAAACAGCAATTAGGCGGGCGGCAAGCATGGAAAAGTCGCGTAAGACTCGCGCAATTGATAACGCGATCGTTAGGATAATTATCATCGTCTGTAATTGCAATTTAGCATGTCGCAGGGTAGTTGCGCAAATTTGCAGGATGAAGTATGCGCGCCCCGAGTCCGTGCTATACGCTGCGTAAAAAGCGTCGCGACGCGCAGAAAAACGACCTAAATAATTCAGTTATCGCTCGACTGGTTGTCCTATCATGTTGTTTTAACGCTGTCCGACCGTCGGATGCGTTAAATTAAATTAGCCGGACTTCGGCTACACACACACATACACAAAACGAGACACACCGAGAGGGTGAAATTTATGTGAGCACTTAGGAGGCGGTTGTGAGGCGCGTGCGGCGGTGGCGGCGACTGGTGGCGGATGAGCGACGCAAGGCGACACATCGGAAAAACTTTTAACCATTTATCCGCCTCCGTTCGCTAACTACCGCATTCTTGTCGCGCGCATTACATGTGTGCGACTTCTTACCACAGCGTCTGTTATGCCATAACCGTTTGCTGAGAGGCGGCGAAGCTATAATGCGGTACTTCACACGGCCGAAAACTGATTGAAACCGATTGGAAATTGATATGTTTCAAAAGCTTGCGTGGTGCCTATCAATACGTGCACAAAGCGACGTATTATGAACCTGCCGTAAGGGGGGCGGTAATATTGAGGTCATCCGCCGGTCGAATTGTCGCACATTTTTCACGAGATTTCCGCACGAGATTTGCGGCGTGGCCCGCTTCCGTTCGCCGCCTGATTGAAACCGATTGGAAATTGATACGTTTTGTGCGGTGCGCGCGTTGTCAAATCACCGCCGCCACCGTCACCACCACCGCCGCTGGGGAGGCGCAAATCGTCGGTTTCTTTCGACGCTCTGCGCGGCGCGCTCGAATACCGCCACCGCCGGAAAATCCAATTAACAATTAGTAACTGTCGAACTTATTGTCATTGCGCGCGTTTATTTTGCGGCGGCGTGACATAAAGCGCGCACGTGCTGCGAATTCCACGCGAGTGTGTCCGACTGCGGCGGCGGCGTCGACGGCGGTGGCGCGAAGAAAGCGCAATTACGCGCGCGGCCCGCGAGGTCGCAAAGTTTGTCGCGGCACCGACGCCGCCTTCCGAAAATCAAGATAGACGCTGAAGAATGAAGTGTCGCACGGCCGAAACTTCTCGGGTTAATGTAATCTGCGCTCCCGCTGAAAGGTGTAACGAAATCATTCGTCAGTGTGCCGCCACCGCCGCTGCCGCCGCCGTCACTGCAGCACCCCTTCGCACTTAATTATCTTGCCGATAAAGTTTGCCGCCGGCGACGGCGTGAAAAACTACGAATGTAATCTCGACTCGTTAAATGCAAATCGCCACGCAAATCGAGAAAAACAGAGCGTGTTTATTTCTTCTGTTCAGAGTCATTAAAAATGCACTTTGTACAATTTTCTTCTTAATTTACGAATAATGGCTTAGGAAAAGTTTTTGCATAATCAGTTATCGCACTTTTATTAAAACGCATACGTTTTTGAAAGTGTTGAATTGCAATAAAACTAAAAATCAATTAAAAACTATAACTTACAAAGGCCCTCACATAAATTAATTTGTGTATATGATGATAGGGAATGTTTCAATAGACATAATCAATTTAATCAACTTTACAACTGCTAAGAAAAATCAATTATTAATTTACATATAATGCTGTTGGAAAAGTTTTTGCATAATTAGTTATCGTATTTTTATTAAAACGCATACGTTCTTCAATCTGAAATATCAACTTTTTGAGTTTATTGTTTGTGTTAAATTGCAATAAACCAAAAATCTATTAAAAACAACAATTTACAAAGGCCTTCATATGAATTAATTGGTTTATATGATAAGGAATATCCCAATAAACATAATCGATTTAATAATCTTTACAAATTGTGTGTAGTTTTACATTGAATTCTAGTTTATAAAATTATTATGACGTTAAAGAATGATGACATTACACTGATGTTCTGTTTGTCCCAGAGATGGCGCCTTCTCTCATGGCGCCAACGACGCAACTACTAAGAGAAATTAATTCTTAGTTTACGAATAATGGCTTAACAAAAGTTTTCGCATAGTTAGTTATCGCACTTTTATTAAAATGCATACGTTTTTCAATGGGAAATATCAACTTTTTCAGTATATTGTTCGTGTTTAATTGCAATAGAACAAAAAATCAATTAAAAAGTATAGCTTACAAAAGTTCTCAAATGAATTAATTGGTTCATATGATAGGGAATATTCCAATAAACATAATTGATTTGATAAACTTTATAATTTGTATGTAGTTTTCGATTTAATTCCATTTTTTAAATTATTATGACGTAATAAAGTGTTGGCATCAAACTGATGTTCTATTGGCTCTAGAGATGGCATAATGAGAGAAATCAACTGCTAAGAGAAATCAATTCTTAGTTTACGAGTAATGGCGTAGGAAAAGTTTTTGCTTAATTAGTTATCGTACTTTTATTAAAACGCATACGTTCTTCATTCTGAAATATCAACTTTTTGAGTTTATTGTTTGTGTTAAATTGGAATAAAACTAAAAATCTATTAAAAACAACAGTTTACAAATGCCTTCATATGAATGAATTGGTTCATATGATAGGGAATATTCCAATAGTTTGTAGTTTTGGATTGAATTTCATTTTTTTAAAATTATTATGACGTCATAAAGTGTTGGCATAAAACGGATGTGCTATTGGCTCCAGAGATGGCGCCATGGGAGAAATCAACTGCTAAGAGATATCAATTCTTAGTTTACGAAAAATGGTTTAGGAAAAGTTTTCGCATAATTAGTTATCGCACTTTTATTAAAATGCATACGTTTTTCAATGGGAAATATTAATTTTTTCAGTTTATTGTTTGTGTTCAATTGCAATAAAACAAAAAATCAATTAAAAACTATAGCTTACAAAGACCCTCATATGGATTAATTGATATATATGATAGGAAAAGTTTCAATTGACATAATAGAATTGAATAATTTTATAATTTGTTTGTAGTTTTGGATTAAATTCCATTTGTTCAAATTGTTATGACGTCAAAATATATTGGCTTCAAACTTATGTTTTATTTGCCCCATAGGTAGCGTTGAGGGTATAATCAATTGCTCAAATGTACGACTGGTCTATAGTGATTAGTTTTCTTAAATATTTTGTAGTGTTATTAAGTCACATTGCCTTTCTTGAAGTTTAAACTAGCATATTATGTGCTAGTGAAAAGAAAATCGTCTCTTATCCACGTTTCCGTGAAAGTCTCCAATTTGCAGGCGAAATTAAAATAATAAAAACATAAAAATATTAGCGCGGCGCGCGCGTGAAAATGAAGAAAAGAAAATTGCCACTCACGGCCAACAGGCGGGACCACCGCCGCCGCCCGCAGACGGCGAATTAAAGTACAATTCGTCACCAAACTTTATCTATTATCTTGGTGTTGGCTTTACTTACTAGGTGGCTTTTCGGCCGCGTTTCCATTTCGCTTTAATTTTCGGGTGCGCAACTTTCGGCAGTGCCGCCGCCGCCTCCCGCTTCCACCACCATCGCCCCACACCGGAAGTACGAAACTATGTAAATTGTAATATTTCCACTTCGTGCGGGGCAAAACGCGAAATAAATTGCGGATTTGAGTGCGAATTGTAAAAATTATGCGGCGCCGCCACCGTGACGCATATTTCGTCGTCAGCGGCGGCGGTGGCGGCCGCACGAGGGTGTTCTATGGGGCGTTAATAACCGGGTCTTATTAGGAAGTTTGCGCGAGCAACAGCCGCGTAAATCCGGTGGAGTTGCAGCGGGCAACAGGCGATACGGCTGAATGTATTGTTGGCATTGTGCGTGTGCATGGTAGTGGTCAGATCAAGACTGAAGTGGTTTGAATGGGTCATTCAGGAGTTGAAACAATTTCTTTCTGTACGGTATCAAAATTTTTCATTTGTTTCTATCATTTGAGTTTTTTGGATCCTTTGATTGTTTTCAGTTTTTCTTGTCTTTCAAGTTGTTCTGCTTCTTCAATTTTTTGAGTTATTCCACTTTGTCTAGATCCTTCCTGTTCTTTTCAATCTTTCTAGTCTTTTTTAGTGTTTCAATTTAAATTTTTTGGAATGTTTTAGCCTTTCTAGGTTCTAGTCAAGACTAGGAAATACATCTCTTCTCATCCCTTCCACGTCTTTTCTGATCTTACCAGTTGTTCTTCTCTTTCCAGGTCTTTCCTAATCAATTTTTTTTGGCTTTCTAGTTGTTCTAGTACTTTGAGTTGTTTCACGTTCTAAAATGTCTTTCCAAGTACCAGTAACTACTAGGAAATGCGCCAGTGCTACTTCTTTTCTTTTCTTATCTTTTCAGGTTCTTCCTACACTTCCCAGATCTTTCTTGGTCTTTTCAATATTTTGGTCTTTCAAGTCTTTTGTGTTGTTCCAGTCTCTCCTTACCAAGTCCTTCCTCACCGTTCTTCTTGTTTTTTCAATATTTCTAATCTGTCCAGAATTTTTCATCTTTGCAGACTGTCTACTCTTTTCGGATCTTTCTGTGTTTAGTTGGACAGGTCTTCAAAATAAACGAACAACCCCATCTATGGATTTATAAAGGTTTATTTGTTTCGATTGTTGCAGTGCCCGGCCTGGAGGCCGACCGCTGCAGCCACAACCAGCTGACGCAGTGCGCCCGCCAACTCTCGCTGCTCACCGACTCGGGGCTGACGTTCGTCGCGAGCAGCACCGATCTGGCGAAGATCTGCCCGTGAGTAATCGACGCGGCGCCGCGGCTGGACATCCTCCACTCTCCGCCTCTCTCGAATAGCGCGATAAATTATTCATTTGCCACGCAGCAGCGAAGAATCTGGCCGAGTGAACGAAGACGTCGATGGGACGGGTGGCTGGCCACCCATTCATTTCGGCATTGGCGCTTGACTTCATGCATGTCACCCGCTCGGCTTTTGGTCATTCTTTTCACATCGCGCATGCGACAATCATTTGTCATCACCGCATTCTCCGGTGTCCCGCATTCTCATGCCGTCTTCCCAGTCCGCAACGCGCCCTGTCTCGCTGTCAATCAGTGTTTGTGTGTATGGTCGGCGCATTAACTGAATCCAAACCGTTTACAGAGAGCTAAAGGACGCGCTCAAATGCATTCATTCGTACGCGGAGATGTGCATGCCGCGCTATCGCAAGCACTTCAAGCAGCTGTTCCATGGGCCTGGTGCTACGGTGCATGAACTGTGTGATAATGCTACGTACCAGGAAGGTAAGAAAGATCAATGATTATATGAACAACCCAATTCTTCTACTTCTTTCGGAGTTTTATAGTCATCAGAAACCGAATCCTTTGAATAAACATACTCAATTAAAGTGTACTTCAGAACCTGGAATATAGATTATTTGAATTAGGATGCTACGCAAATCTAGAATACAACGTTGAGAATATTGAGAACTTGCAAGAATGAACCAATTCATATCAAACTAGATGACCTTGGACACTTTGTATCGTTCCAGAGAAATACATGTTATATCGCAACAAAAGAAACATTAAAATTGGTTCTTAACTTATGTTTTAAAGTTTTTTCATACAATTTTTTGAAAGTTTTACTTCCTACAAATCCTCTTCTTACAATTACAAACACGACAAACCAAAATGTATCCAAATTGGTGCAATCGTTTTGAGGCGATTTGATAACAAACATCATTGGCGTGTCATTCTTATATACCGTGCCGTTTTTCTTACGGGGTTCCTACACGATAAGTAATAATGTCATTATCGGAATGACATTAATAATGACGCAAGTAGAATGATGCAAGTAATTTCATTAATGGTAATGTCCTTATTGCTTACCGTGTACGAATCTCTTAAGTCCCACCAAGGCAGCGTTCATACCAGACTTGCGTTGCGTGCAGGGTTCTGGCGTTTACGTGTACTAGAATACACGTAAAGTATGTGAAAGTACCAGTTTGAACGCTGCCATATGCAAACTCACATGTGTACATATGCTTATGTTTGCCTTTATAAAAGATGAGTCAAACGATATATTATTGGACTTATTTTGCATTTATCACATATTTGACGCAAAGTTACAATTTTTTAAATATAATAAGAAACATTTTACCAAACGTACCATATCATTCACATTTAATAATATTTTTCTATTCTGTTTAGACGTGTTTATTGGAATATTTCATGGTGAATTAAATTACAAAAGAATTGCAATTTAGAAGTCAAACGCAATGATGCATTGTTACTTCCTTACCTATCTTGTTGACTATTATTTGTTTTGATTATATTTTATTTGGTTTTGTCAATTTTTATTAAACTTATAACTTTAATATTGCAAATGTCACATAACGTTAAATATGTGCAACCAACAATAGACTCGTTTCATCTATGAGCGAACATAAGTATGTATTAGCATACAAGTTTGCCTATATAAGGTATATTGAAAGCTACACATTCTTTGATAGACTATGAATCAATTTGCTACTTAGATTGCAACCTTCAAAATATTTCTTTACTGATTCCAGTGTTTAAAGATTTTTCTAAAAAAAATGTTCTATACCTCTATACTCTATACGCGTGCACAACTCGCCGCAGTTTCTCTCCGGCGCCTGAAAAGAAAGTTCAATAAACATCGAAAAGTGCAATAACGCGATTGCGGCGACGCGCATGGCGGCACACAGCCGCCGCCGGACCCACCGACTGGGTGTTTATTCGTCGGCGTGCACACGCAAATAGAGTATGTTTATAAATTACGCCCGCGAACGAACCTATTCGAGTATGCAAATTTATATTTTTTATTACGCCCGCGCCGACGCAGCGCGCTGCGAAAGGGCGGCGACATTATTTCGCGCGACAAACTTACTCTATCATCGTAAAACACGGCTATGGGGGGCGGCGGTGCGGCGCGACGGTGGCAGTACGCGCAAGTGTGTGCACATCGGCCGCGCGGTGATATATGCGCTCATTTCTCCGCCGCTGCCGCCGCCACAGGCCGAGTTAATAATGTGTTATGAACCCACGCCACTGAATAATATTTACAATTTACCATTCGGAATTTCCCATTTACAATGGAAGAATTCCAATTTACGTTTTCATGCGTCGTGCTTTGGTTTGGCACTATCAGCAGCGGAGAGGAAAACGCAGCAGAAGTTTCGGTGGTTTTGATGTTTCTGTTCTTCATTCCCACAGAATACCTGCGGTACGTGCCCTGCATGATGCAAGTGGCTGACGAAAACCAACTCTGCTTCGATCGGTACTTGAAGGAGATCCAGAAGGCTCCACAGCAGACACCCGAAGATGGCCAACCAATCAGGCATCATGGCAGAGAGGCTGTGACCATAAGCGATGCCCTCCGAGACTACCATGTTCGACGGCGGAGGGAAACCGCCGACGAGGGCATCAAAAATGTTTGCTGGTACGTTCTTTAGGATCGGTTCTGCCGCCAAATTTTGGTTTCCCGTCATTTATTTTGTTTTCCGCCCTTTTTTGTTTTCACGCTACCTTTGCTTGAACATTTTCCGAATGAACACTAGCACAGCTGCAATTTAACGTAAATGTTTCAGCACATTTCAGCAGTACGTCCAATGCTCAACGCACACGACGCGGCAGGCGTGCGGCGCGGAGGCGGCGGAGTTCAGCCACAACTTCCTCGATCGTATGTCGTCGTCGATGATCAAGGTACCCAGACAGCAGCAACAACAATCGATTAATTAGCAACGCGTCGCCGGTACTAATTAAGTGTCGGCTAATCTTTTCATTTATTAAAGCGATAATCCCCGGACGGGCGCGCTACCGCCGCAGTGGCCGCCATCCTCGTGCGCGTGCGAGCAGGACGACCTGCTGTTCGGTACAAATCCATCAAGATTTACAAGTTTTCGCTCTATTTAATTCTCGCCGGGGGTGTGCGGTGTATCCCCCAGTGCAGCATTTTCCACCCCTGTTTTGCGATGATTAATTATTGTCATCAATAGCTTGATTGATTTAACACATGGTTAATTGCCGGGGTGCCGTAAAACAGATGTTTAGCATACAATTTTAGTCAAATAGAGTTTCCTAATTCGATTATTTTAAAGTACCTTCCCGTATTGTCTATCAATAGGGAGCAAATTAATTCTTCCTGAATGTACTTGTAAAGTTCGATTGGGTTGGGTTACGTTACTTAGAATTGAATTAGAATGATTTTGGGTTGATATAGAATGGCCTGGAATGTTTGGTTTTATACTAGATTGAGTCCGATTATGTTGAATATTAGGTTGGGTTAGGTTGGGCTGACTTTGTTTGCATACGCTTAGATTGAGTCCATATTTAGTTAGACTTCCGGATCAATTGATTTTGATGTTTAGAAATAAACTATTCATATAATCAGATTATTACAGGATTGGCAAAGTTTACAAAATACATAAAATGCTATTCCACATCAAACGGTTAAAAATCAGCCAGGGAATTCATTCGGACTTGCTTACATCTATGTTTATTGTCACCACGTTGAGGTGCAAGCTATTACGTCAGGAACGTATTGGTACAATATCCATTTGAAATATAATATAATTTGCGGAAAATTTAACTTTTTATTGTATTTATTTAAGTACCTATAAGATAGAGTTATCCTAGGTCATGCAATTTGGCACCCTACTCGTTGTAGGATGTCATCTTCCGTCTCATCCAATTCTGTACAATTCGCTGTTTCTTGTCTGATACCTTTCATTAGCGACGGTTTCCTGTCTACCTGTGCAACCTTTGTTCTCTCTTTCACGCATGCTTCCTTCGGCCACCCCACCATTCCAACTTGCAAACCCGACCGCTTTAATACGTTTAAGCCTCTTAATGCTCTTTCCTATCGCATGCTACAAATTTAATTATTTCAATTACACAACAGAACGCAATAAAAGCGGCGGAGATGCGCATATTTCCCGTCTGCAATCGTGCATTTTATTCATCCGCCGCCGCCAGCGCCGCCACCGGATGCCTTACAGCGGCGAAGGTGGCAGCTTGTGAAATGCAATGCAATTAGCCTGCATCTTCATCGCCGATGATGCTGCGTATGTCTTCACGCTGGCGGCGGCGGCGGCGGGTGCAACGCTGTTAAGCAGCTTTTCCGACCGAACCCCATTCTCCTCGCGGCGCACTTTTCGAACAATTTCGCTAAGACGACATTAACGTGATTACATCTATCTTTGGTGTGAGCAAAAAGGGTTGGTCGATGAGAGAAGGGAATGAGGCATTGAGGGGGCGGGGGTGGTAGGTGTAGGAGCACAACGCAATAAATAGAAGTGGAATTACGCTCGTCTTCTTTCAACATCACAAATGTTCCAATTACAGATGCACTGCTCCGAGTACGGCGCTGCTGAATGCGGCCTCTCGTCCACGTCGTCGCCGCCGCCGCCGGCGCACAGCGCGCCGCAACTGCTCGCCGCCGTTGCCGCCACTCTGCTGATCGCCGGCCTGCGCTGTCGAACAATCACAATCACTTAGACGCATTCCGAAGTGTTTTGCGTCGATTTTCATGTCGCGCGCGCGCTTTTGCCACCGACGCGCAGCTGTAATTTCCACGCCGTTCCAATATTGCCACATCGAATTGCGCCAGCCTCCCTCAACTGCAATCAGCCGTCGCAATTTGCATTCGAATTACAAAGAATGCGCCCCGCTCATTACCATCATCGGTATACATCGTGTACGTAGCTGAACTAAATTGTTCAAACTAGGAGGATGGATTCGACGTCTCTTCCCCGAATTGGTTTCGGAATCTGTTTGATGCCAAAACAATTTGCGAATTCTTCGCGCTGGCACAGGGAACGGAATTTTTTTCGCACGATCCTGCGACGACTGCACCGAGTTTGTAATGGAAATTCCTGTTTGCACTAACATATCAATTTAATTGCGGTGTTGCACACCCACAGTCACATGTGACAATTGCAATCATTGGCATTTGCTGAAATTTGGAGTTCAATCACCCTAAATTCACAAATAATACCCAATTCCTTTGATTTTAACCAGCCTCCAAAGGTTTGTACATTGATATCAGTTAAAAAATTTGTTATTACTGTATTATGTACATATTTGTTGATATTATTGTAACTCTTCCAATTACAGTAAACATTGTTTACAACATATCTAATAAATATTATTGGGTTTTAAAGAAAATTTGTTGAAATAAATAATTAGAGAAATAAATAAATACATGTGTAGGACAGTTGTTTGTGTCGTCAGAATAAAAATTTGAGAATATGCTGAATTCTTATTGAAACTTTGGATTCCCACGGAATTTGTATTCAATCTACTGGCGCTTAAGGCGACACTTGACAATTGCATCTTTCTGTTATCTTCATTTTTTAATATTTTGAACAAATTGAAAAACAAAGAACTTTGTATAGTACAGACTTTCTTTTATTTCCATGTTCTCAATATAAAAATATCTTGTAAAATATTAAAATATATTACAAAGTGCTAAAAGTCTACTGGATTAAGAGTAATAAGTCTTTTTAGTCATGTTTATTGCTCCCGTGAGATGTCCACTCGACCTTTTCCAGTTCCCATTGCTGACTCAGCTTCCCGTCGCATGCGCGAATGATCAATCCGTCATTATACTCCTTGCTATCGGGTAAGTCTAGACATAGATCATTGGTCTTGTGTCGTATCTCCTTCGCGTTTTTAACGTACTTCCATTGTTGTCTGCTGGCACCACTGCACGCCATGATACGGACCTTCTTCGCCCCATTCACGTCCTTCTCGGGCGCGTCTAGGCAAATCGAGTCGTCCGTCATTATGAAGCCCTCCTGGGTGATTACAAACATCTCCACTGTGAGGTGCTCGTTAGCCAGACACTCGTTCAGTTTGGCTACACCCATTGGTTGATTGGAGAGCTTGCCCAGAGGCTTGATTAGACATCGATTGATGTCCAGATTGCGAATGCGGCCAAAAAATCGATCATGATCGGGGAAGAAGTGTTGTGGCCACACATTCCGTAGGTACCATGCAAATGGCTTGCAGTTGAGCTGCGCGCGCAATGCGGTACGATTGCTCACATCTAGCGTTTCCTTCACCTTAGCTGCCTCTTCGTTAAATTTGAAATAGAAGTCGGCCCATTCGTCCATCCACACAAGGGCAACACGCGCAAGATTGGCAAATAGTGTTTGAGACACCCCACCCGGAAAGGTATACGGTGAAGACTTTCGGAACAGGTGGCCCACATGTGAACACGGTGCAATCTCAACGCGTCCACCGCACTGCCACACGCGAAACGACATTTCCAGATTCTCCCCACCCCATATACGCATATCTTCATCGTAGGCCCCAATATCCCAGAAGAAATCCCGGCCTATCGCAAACAGACCACCCGCCATTGTGGGACTCGCAAAGGGTTCACTAGCATCTTTCTTCCTCATTCTCAACTGGTTGCTACCCAATGTAAACCAACGGAATTGCAGGTTCCAGTTCAATGCGCCCCAGTGCAGCTCGAAACTCTTTACGTACGCAAAGGTTTCATCGTTGATGATATCAATCACGGGACAGACGACCGATTTTGGGGACACGGCAATTCGTCCGAGTAGAGGTGTAAGCCACCCTTCGGTGACCTCACAGTGCGCGTCAAGGAAGACTAGTGCCGGCGCTTGTGCTGCCCGAGCGCCCCGCAGACGAGCTTGAATCAAGCCCACACGCTCCGTGAAGCGAAGTATCTGTGTCTTCACCGGCAACGTCGGCAGGTAGTCATCCAAGGGCTTTCCCAGAAATCTCCGATCGCTTGCGTCATCGACGAGAATGATCTCCCTCAGCAATCCCTTCGGCGATCGATTGATCACGCTCCACACCGTGCGCAACAGCGTTGACCACGCTTCATTGTGGAATACAATTATCACACTTGCTGCCGGCAGATTACCATTAGAGTCGTACAAATATTTACACCTAGAAAATAGTATAATGGTAAATATTTCAATATTTACTTACAACCGCACTACACTCACTTTTTGCGTCTGACGTCCGGCAGTGTTCGATTGAGGGGAATGCGATCACTGGCGAGGAGATTGAAGCGATTGATCTGAAACAACTTCTGCATGCGGAAGAGGTCTTTGGGTGGCGTCATCACGGGCCTACCATCTTTGCCGGCCCGCGGCTCCGGTAGATAGTTGTTGGTGTTCATTTCCTCGAGCGTCGCATTCGGCAGCTGCTTCAGCGATGGGCCCACATAATGGCCAACCACCACTTTAATACCGTTGCGATCAACGTACTCTTCTTGGTCCCCATTTTTACCACTACAAAAGCCACCAAAACTAGAAAATTGACATTTTCAAACAAATGATCTAACTTACTGGTAGATTTTTTTATCGAATCTGCTTCGAAGAGGAGTCGAATAACCATCATGGATGGTACTGATACGCCATAGTGTTAATATCACAAGTGTGAACACGCACAAAATAACGGGCCACAATTTTCGGCAGCGTTTTAATGGTCCGCAGAACATTTCCTAAAACTTACACAATGCAAAAACCACGCAATATTTAATTATGTTCTATTTAGTTATACTAACAAAAACCTACTACAAGAAACGTGGCAAACAACCCACTATGAAATACAAAAACAAGAAAAAGTTGTTTTGATTTTTGGATGACGCAAAATTAGAAACTATTAACGAATTATCTCTAGCAATGATCTAGGCAACTAGTAGAAACTTCATTGACCTTAAGTAACACTTGTTGCGTTGCACGCGATTTCAAGTGTTTTCTGCCACATTGTAAGCGAATAAAGAGTTTGTTAAAATTTACCTTGCAATTTAGTAGATGATCATTTTGTTGGACGTTTGGCGTGTGCGAATGCCATCGTGTTTTCGTGAAAATCGCAGCGAATTAAAAGTAACGCACGTTGATCGAACCATGTGTCTGATGTGCGGCTGCGCAGCTTACTGAGCGTGTGACGGCGCCGCGCGTATTCGCTTTCGGTTTCACGACCATGAACTTTCATTGGTGGCAATCGGACTTAGCTAGCGCGGCTACCTTTCGTTTCTCCTTCCAAAAACTACAACGATATGCGCATTCCTCCGGCCTGCCTCACCACACAACTTCCATAAACGACTTAGTAAGTGCGTGGAGTTAGCTTAAGTTCTGTATTGTTGTTTGCATACGATAAATGCATACAAAATTGATAAAAATGATATAAACTTGATAAAAATGGAAAGAACGAAATTTACCGCCAAAAATATTGGAATTTTGGCACTAGTGGCGGCAGCTGACGGTCAAGGGATGTAGCTAACGCCTTACCAAAGAAGGGTGTTTCACCCTTGGAGCAAAACTTTCTTGTCGGCGGCCTCGGTAAAGTAACCTGTTCTATTTGGAATTAAACTGAGCGTTTTCTAGTTCTTACTAAATGATGTCAGAATGTGATTCAATTCTATTGCTATAAACTTAATGAGGAAACACACTTTTGTTAGTAGCATGATTATTATTAGTTACTTGTTACTAGTTTTCATTGAATTGGTTGTTGAAGTTTTCTTTTGTACAAGTACACATGTTACCAGGTCTCCTTTTGTAACACGATTTCTAGGTCTCCTTGATTGATCCAAATCAAAATTTACTAGCATACGTGACCATTCTTGTTGTACCGCTAATTACCAATTAAGGTAATGCTGCTTTGGTTGCCAACAGTGGTGCGACATGATTTCGCTCAGTAGCCGCCGCTCGGGCTCACTTTACTCAGTCACACTAGCGTAGTGGGCGTGTGTTACTGTTTACGTGATTGTATTCCGCGCCGCGCGTGAATCATTGACAATGTCAGTGCTTGCCGAGTACGTTGGGAGTTGCTTGTCTCTGGCGTTTGCGTCCCTTCACCAGGAAGAAGAAGGATGGGTGAACAAGTCCAAACTCAAAGTAAGTCAACAATATCATTTTCCAATAACCCAGTGCTCTGTTCTTGGACTTGCCAACTGTTGCATGCGCAATTTTCAAATAATGCGCCAGATGCGCAAGTGTCCGGCGTACTTTCACTTTTGCAAGTTCAAATTTTCAACGCTACCATATTCAGTTCGGTAAGCTCTTTGTTTGCCGGCAGTTCAACTATTCATTCATTTTCTGGAGCGTACATGCATGAATGTGATAATATTGATAGTATATACTTATCAGTGTTTGAAGTACCAGCAGCTCGTAGATGTGGATTAGCGATGATTCATGCAGTTTCACATGTGCGTCAGGTTGTTTATTTTAGTGCAATACCAGTTTGTTTTGAAAGTCGTGTTCAGGGGAAATCATGTTGTATTACTACATGTTTTATTATTGCTATGTATGCTAATTGGTATAAATGTGTTCAGGTTCTAACTGCAAATATCGGCACTTTGTTGGATCTGCACGGCGTCGAAAAAGGCCTAGACCATTTCACGAGCGCACCATGTTTGAATTTTTATCAGTTCGAAGAGTACCTACAAAAGCATGTGTTTGTCTCCGTTCCGGATACCATCACTCTGAATGAGCTGCGCACGTGTGAGAATAGAATCGCCGAGGTGTGCTGGTTAATCTGCCATAAGAAGTACATGATACCAGGTAGGAGATTCGTCAATGATTCGGCTTGTAAGTTGTTTCGGGTATTCTGTATGTTGGCGGAGCTAAGTCCAGATGGGGACAACCGTCCCCAAGTACTACTCGCCGCAATGGAAGCCGAGATCATTGCTGAGAAACTTGCGACGTCATTGGGGAACATTTGGGATGAGGATGACTTTACTAGTTTGAGTGTCTCTATAGGAAGTTTTTCGTTTCTGCAACTGCTTGATGTGCTTGAGACTCGGAGTTTGGGACGGGTGATAGCTGCGCAAGCGATTGCTGATGCAGTGCAGGAACTCTATCAGACTTTCGTCGAGGACGTGATCAAAAAAGGGACACTCAGCAAACGCGGGTATATCCTCCCCACAGAACGGGACTACTGGTTCGTGCTGCGACCGTGCGAGTTGAGCTACTATAAGACTGCCAGTGAGAAGGACAAATGCGGAACAATCACTCTTCAGCCGGGGAACCGCATTGAATCGAAGTCGGATTTTAAATTCGTACTTCATACACCCGAGCGTAATATTGAGCTGGGGGCCCATGATCAAATCAGCCAACTGCAATGGCATAGCGCCCTACAACGTGCCATAGAGTATTCCTGTGAGAAGCAATCCTATCAAAGATTGCAAGCAAGCAGGCGACGTAAGAAGCGACAAGAGCGTTTGGTTGAGATTCAACGAAGCCAGGATCAGCTACAGATGGAAAAGTCCGCGAGGGAACTGGCCGAGCAGCACGCTAAGGATCTGCAAGGAGTGGTGCGTGAAGACTCCAAACGACTGATTGAATTAGAGCTGACCAAGGAACGCCTCGAAAAACTGCTTGCTGAAGAAACTCAAGCGAAACAAGATGAGGAGATTGTCAGGGGCTTACAGGCACGTCTTCTTCAAGAAGAGTGGGATAAACTTGAGGAACTTGAGGCGCTTCGAGCGGAACAATCTACTCTTCTTGAAGAAGAAAGCAAAAAACGACAGGAATACGAAAAACTTCAACAGCAAAATGAATTGCAACTTGAAGGTATTAAATCTTTTGTTTGCTTCCATCGTGCCGCTTATCTCTTTCATATTTTAGAAGCATATGCCCAACTTGCCATTCTACAAGCCGAGCGGGAACAAATGGATGAAGAACTTAAGCTGGCTCACACAAGAACAAAGATTGCAGAAGATAGAAAGGAGCACCTTGAAAGACGACTTTTGGACTTTAGTAAGAATGTCAACAAATTGCCAATTGATTATGTACGTCGGTCCTTTCCTGCTCTCAATAGAAACTAGAATTGAGACAAGAGGTGTTGAGGTGTTAATAAACAATTTATTCCAAAAAAAGGCCACAAAATCGAATTTATATTTTTGGGAGTTAGTTTACTTCTTCTTTTTCTTGAGCTTCTTGGTCTTATTTGCTTTACGATTAGCCTTTCGTATCTTGTAACGACGCCAATATTTCTGTAAAATCTTAGCCGCTCGCTGCGAAGCAATTACAAAGAGTTTGTCTTTAATTGCTTTGAGCTTATCCTCATCCTGCTCGTTCTGGAATCGTGTGTACACTATAGCTTGCTCGAGCATTAAGCATTCCAACTCCTGCACTTCCATGTTGTCTCTTTCGTACTCCTCAGTCATCTCCTCCAGAATTCGCTGCTTCTCGCCTACATCGCCGTCGAACTTGGCCAACCACATTGAGAGCTGCGCCTCGTCCTTGATCTTCCTTGTGCGCAGAGCCCGTTCCTCGCTGAGATGGTTCTCAAGTGTTTGCGTGTAATTCAAGCGGGCTTCCCTGGCTTCTTCACTAAGTTCAGTCTGAAGAGCCACGCTTGTTTCGTCAGATTGGTAGAGAATTTTCTCCGAATTCATTCTGCAATATATAAAACACATTACAGTAAAAGTAAAAAAAGGAAGGGGAATATTAAAAGGGTAATTGGGCAACCTACAGACACTTCTGCTTCAAATCAGCATAGTAGTTGAGGACATCATTCAGTTGGTTCTCCATATCTGTCACCTGCATTGCCTTTTTCTGCGTTTTGGAATCATACTTGGCGAAGTTGGCATTGACGATCTTCGTCAGGCGCGCCAATTCAATGTGGCGGTCGCGGATTTGTTCGAAGATCAGACGCATATTGCTATTACGCGTGATCAGATCTTGCGCGGTCAGCTCAATCTGTTGACGGGCATAGACACCAAACTCTTCCAGGGCTTCGAGGAACTGCTGTGAGTAGTACGTCAGCGCCGGTGGATGACGTTTCACGTACAGCGGAAGACACTTGTTCATCGCTAGCAGGCGGTATGCCTGACGAAGGTTGCCATCTGTACGTGCTCCGGACGTTAGCGACTCTTCCTCACGCATAGTGTAATGGCATCTGCGCACCGCGTCCAGTACGTAATCGGCGTCCCGAGTGGTCATCCACTGCCTGATGCGAGCTCCGTTGTTTTGAAGCAAGGTAGGTAACGCACCCTGTTAAAGACAAAGATTGAGAACAACGCAAAAATAGAGAAAACCTGTACACGACCATCAACTTCGTATGGTAAGCGGCACTCTCAAGGAGGTAGATCACTCTCTTGGCCAGAATTCGCATGTCCACCTTATTATTCGTTACTGTCTTGATGTTCATCCCACTCCACGACGGATGAATGTCGAAGTACTCATCCCGGTTGATCTTGGTGAAATGATCGATTTCATCGGTGCGTGGGGTTACAAATAGCATTTTTGGACATTCCTCCTCCTCCTCCTCCGCATCCATTTCGGATGTATCGGAGAGGAGGAGAGAAATAGAGTCCCCAGAATAGATACTGGGGACACTAGCCATGTTATAGTATTGGGAATTCGTTTTGAATGATTTTATAAACACTGTATAGAAAAAATGTACAAGCTTCGTCACTGACTCTGTCAGTAGTGATCATTTATTGACACACGGGCAACAATCATTTTTTTGACCGTTTCGATCTTCGTTTTTTTCGTTTCTGTTGTGCACGATGTGTACGCCAAGCTCTTTGCAAAGTTTTCGCTGCTCTCGCGGACATTAATGCGTATAATTTGTCGTCAAATATTCTCTTTTCCTCAGTATCGCGTTCAAGAACTGTTTGATTGTAGATAATTTCATGTTTCTTAATCGTTCTTTCTAAGTGCTTGAATTCACCAGAAGCCTTCCTAAATCTAAAAGGACCAAATTAGTATTTATATATATATATGAGCATGTCCATTACTTTTCGACAACTTTATTTAAGGTCAAAAATTTCCCAAGCAAGAAACTTTTAGGATTTTTAGAAGGAATTAA
>JAODGA020066233.1:0-18379 GCA_027574885.2 Drusilla canaliculata
AATATAAAAACTAATGAACGTTTATAGTCAAAACGAAACAAGTAACATTAAATTATTCTATGAAATACTTTGTATTACTGATTTTAATTAATTTACTGGCAAGTTATTGAGTCTAGATATGTGTTTGATTGTCTAAGAATTTGTATAATGTTTGGAAAGACTTAAATTTGTTCATTTGAACCATAAATTCATTCGTTGATTTCTGTTTAGTTATTTTGTTAATTTCTGTTTTAAAATCTGAACAATTTTTTGACTTCCTTAAACAATAATTGTTTTAATAAGTTTATTGCAATCTATTGTATTTTAACATTTAAATATTTTCTAGAGAACGACGACAGTGATATCAAACTACCAACACGAGTATTAGTGGAGTGCATGCCAAAGGACATGTACACGTGGATGAAAGTCCAAGAAATGTCGCAAAATCCCCGCATTCGCATTCTCGTCCCTCTGCAGCGCCGCCTCAACTCACTCATCTATTACCTGTCGCAGCGCTGGCAAAACCACGAGTCGCTCGAACACGAGAAACTAATACTAGCCAACGAAGCCAGCGGCGCGCAATCCAATGATGAACTCCTATTTCCAACTAAAATCGAACCATTACATCTGCCACCACTACGATTAGCGCCTTCCAGAGACGTTACCGTCGTTCTACCCACATTTAACATTACGGAATTCTTTACGACGCAGAGTATTTGTCTGAATGCGTACGAGGAGCGCATTGGTGCCAAACAATCCGGCGAGATGTTATGGTTAGAAGCATTCTCGAAACAAGTGAAAAATGGGTCTAAAAAAGGTATTAAACGCCCGCGAACGGAAAGCAGTAGCGAGAAGAACGCAGCGGGCAAGTCGACAGCGCCAACCGTAACGGATAGCAATGAAAATTGTGTACCTGAAACGGAGACTGTTAGTGATAAGGTGACCGACTCGATTGACGAGGCTGTAAATACGATCTTGTCGCTTCAGCAAGTCGATAAGAATGAAGATATTGATGTGTCAATGAAGAAATCCGAACTGGCGGAGAATGAAGATGTTCTAAATGACGATAGTTTGAGTTTAGTTAAGCAGGAGCATGACATTGCCAATATTCGTCTTGGTTGGACTGGGCCGGATTGCGGGACGTTAACTGTTGGAGATTTATATTTAATGGTAAGTTTTTTTTAAGTTCATTTGGTTTACTCGTCTTTGTGTGCATACTTTTAAAATATTTTACGTCAAATATTCTACTAGCAAATACAAATTTAACAAAGAAAGAATTATATACATAGGTACAAACCTATCTTGAGTGATAAGTATTGTTACAAATACCAATTTTTTAAATATATATAATTTAATACATGATATCCTTCTTTGGATTCATGCAGCTCAGAAAGAATGATACAAATCGGTCAAGTTGTTTTTGAGTTATGATTGTAATTAGAAATGACTAGTAAACTAATAAAAATGTTTTAGTTTGGACAAGACTCAAAAATCCAGATAGAATACAGTTGGGATGAGGTATTTCCACCTGCAGAGATTAAGAAGGAAGAGATTACCTTTGGAGAAGACGTCAAAATTGAACAGGAGATAGTGGAAGAGACGTCTAATATTACGCCCAACACTCGACCGAATGTGACATCGACGTTGAAGCAATTGCTATCGGTTGCGAAGCTGCACTACCGGAAGAATATGGTCAAGTGTCCGTGTGGGCACGTTTGTGGGTCACCCACGAAGAATAATTCCAAAGGAAAAACAAAGAATATGTGTAATGACAATAAGAATGTGATGGAAATGTCAACGGTATGTTTTTTTGTATTTATAGTTTTAGATTAATTAAGCTTTATTTGAGGAGGGTTTTTAAACGATGTTTTAGCAGCCGAATACTATCGTAACTGTTCTACAACCAAACATCGTCACAACCACTGCCAATATGGTGCCAATTTTGATCCAACCTGAAATTAAGAAGTTTTCACCGCAGTCGCTCTTCCGACGACCGAATCTACCCAGCTACAACTATCGTGATCAACTGAATGTAAGTGTTTTCGAGTAGTATATTTTTGCCGGTTTTCATCCACTCCTTTCTCTTACCAAATTCGATAAGTGGGAACCATTGTGCTTATGGGGAATTGTGATGGTGGTTACAATTTTTTGATAGTGTTTATTCGATTTAATTTGCAGCCGCATCAAATGATGCCGCGCTATTGTAACCGCAAGGGCAGGCCCCGTGCGAAGCACGTCGTCGTCGAGCGCAAACTACCGATTCTGGCGAACAAGGCCGATAACACACGAGTGGTCCAGGTGAACCAGCACCCGCAGGAGACGATAGCGCAGCCCGGACAAGGTATGCCCATAGTGCTAGCGTCCGTGCCGCATACGAATACCTCCGCCACGCAGCAGGTCATTACCCCCACAGCAACGGAGCGCACATTTCAAATCGTCCCCATGGAACAGACCGAGATTGTCATTCAGCCACAGACTGGATTACAAAGTGATATCCTTGATAATGCGACGAGTTTAAGTCGAGTGGGTTCTCCCACAAGCATCTCCAACCTTTTAGACATGGCTCTAAAAGATGCCAATGGGAGTTCGACAGAGAAAGGGGATGGCATCACGAATTTCGTCGGTTTGCTATCGGATGGCGTAAGTGAAACGCCACCTTGCAGTCCATCGCGTCTGCTCAAGGAGAATGACGATCAGTGGATCAACGCCGAGGTGCAGGACTTTTCTTTTAGCAGCTTCCTGGGACACCTTGACTCGCCGATTAAGACTGCTCAACCTGTTAATCATCTTAATGTGAATTCGGAGGATACACGGATGAGTTTAACTCATGACGTAAGTTATTTCAATTTGACTGCAGTATGTTTTTAATGATTGGGTTTTATTTAGGTGGACGCGCAATTACAGTCATTGTTAACGGAAACCAGTTTGGATTACACGGCAAAGTTTGCTGATCTGGCTGCACAAGTTGCAGACTATAAGAAGTAGTTCATACTACTTGTGGACATCACAAGACACAAGGTATACACATATTACTGAGTGCTTTGCATTATCTACTTACTGAATAAAGTTTATTGCAAGAAATATGTATATACAAGTTTACTGTTTCTCTAGGATGTTTTATCAAAATTGGGTGTAATTAATTTTTGGTTATACAGTTATCAGATGTTTCCTCCATAGATCTGTAGTAGACTTTTAGATGTCTTAGAGAGAGTAGACTTGCCCCATGGTTAATGGGGTCTGTATAACTAGAGTTGTTTATGTAACTCCAATTCCAGATCTTTTAAGGAGAATATTGACTGCTATTTATAGCATTACATTCTTAAGAGGAAACCATAACCTTAAACGCTTGTTTTATAATCACGTTTATAGCGCCCCCAGTGATCATTTCTTGGTCCTGTCCCAAGGAGACAGAAGTCAACATCATTCAAGGGATTCACTCCTGGGGAGAGTATGTAGAAAGTTGGCGTAGTTATTAGTCTCCTCATAGGACTTCTTGAATCGAGTCGAACGAGCCGTGATAAATTTGGTCACGAGCTTCTCTTCGATGAATCCAGTGACAGCGTAAGTCATCCCATATGAATCTAGACATCTTAGAATACATAGATGTTGTAAATGGGTCTTGTTCTTCCATTTCCCCAGGAACTTATTCTTTTCGGAATATTTCTTGTTTAGAAGAATTTGTTTAAACCATGTCTTTGTCAAGACTCCATATTGCAGAGTGTAAGTTTATATCCTCTAGATGTGGTCTTATCAAAATTGAGTGTAAATAATTTTGTGTTATATCACAGATAATTTTCTTCCTATAAAAAATATCTAAACACGTACTCTATATACTTAGTAAGATGGCCACGCCAGCTAAAACCCATTTTGAGGCACGCTCTTTGGTTTTCAAATTGAAGGTCCACACAAACGTGGGTCCCCGAATTCGGGTCTTGTACACGGGACACTCGTACATGTTCCTCAGATCCTGCTTATCTTGCGTTATAGCACGCAGATAGACAACCGGCATCATAGGAAAGAGGTCCTTCAGGATGGAATCGGCGATGCTGCTTATTGCCGAGTCCCAACGCGCGCCCTCCATGTACAACCCATGGATATTGGCCCCTTCTCGCGGTATGGTAATAATGTCCTCGCGCTGCTTCCGGGTGACCTCGACAAGTAGACACATTTTGTCTAAGGGCCACTCGTTCTTACGCGCTGTCTGCTGCATAATTGCGGTTAAGAACGACTGCGGGTTGAAGAGACCACCGAGCCATACCGCCAATGGCATTGCAAAGTCGGTGGTCCATCCTTCTAACTCCTTAATGCGCACCGATAGATCGGCGAACCATTGTCCTAGGGGTAGTAGACTTGGATAGGCCTTCTGGGCCCATGGTTCAGGAACTCTGTCCATGTAGAGTTCCTCCTCCAACTCTTCCATTAGAGGTGTGATGGTCAGTTCACCTTTAAGACCCAAGTCCAATTCTTTGAGTGAGGTTTTCATGACTGTCACGAGGGTATTCATACGGTCACATTCCTGGAAGCACACGATGATGTAGGGTGTCTTAACTTCTACCTTGGCGTACATCTCCCTGATGTTGAACAATTCAGGCAGTTTATCGAAAATATCGTCCAGTGTGTTTCGTACTTTTTCTTCTCGGGACATTCCACCACCGCCACCTGCACCCAGATCACGTGGTTGCATCTCAAAGATGGTCTTGAACATAATATCGGAGATATTAGTGAGGTAGCCAATCTCCGCGTTCGGGTGCAACCCATACAGATAGGGCGATTCCGGTGGGAGGTTCTCATCAATATACTTATGATACCCTATATAGTCCCGGTTATTAGGAGCTTGGAAGCCTGGCGCATAGAAGAGGTCACCCTCCAAGAGTATGGGTTGCATGTACTCGAGCAAAAAGTACCTACAAAGACGTCGGTCCCAGTCGTCGGTAATATGACCCCCGTACATGATCTCCCCAAACAGATAACGCAGATCTTCCCAGGGGACCTTATTATTGTTCTCTAGATAGTTGTACAGGACGTTTACACTGATTGTCAGGTCACCCACGTTGAAGGGATAGTTCCTGTTCCATCCCTGGGCCCCAAACTTGCGTCTTTCTGCAACAACAGCATGAAAATAGCACAGTGAAAACAAGATGGCCTTAAATTCAGACTCCTTTGAGCACATCTCCAAAGTCTCCTGTGTGAAGTTATCCAATGCTTTATGTAAATTTGCGTACATTCCTGTGGGTGGTTCGTTGGTAATTTTAATAGAAGACTCCAAAATGCCCTGTGGGAGCACATTGTTGGCTGGATCTGCAGCAGCCTCGGCGCTCAGATACAGCCGATAGTTTTCATGAGAGTTCTCGCTGGTTTGCTCCATCTTCTTCTCGAGCGAAGCCAACCATCGTGCCACCAAATGGATATTTTGCAAAATAACCCAATGACCCTCCTCGGCAGCTACGTCCATAGCATTCTCAGCCACCATTTCCTGTCCCTGTCCCAGTGAAACACTGTGGAAGTTGCCCTTATCGAACGTAAACCCTAGCTTTTTGCCCAGTTTCTCAACATCTTTCAATGGGTTCACACCCGCGGAAAGTATGAAGAACGTTGGCGTAGAGTTACTGGTTTCCTCATAAGACTTCTCGAATGGAGTCGAACGAGCGGTGATAAATTTGGTCCCCAGCTTCTCTTCGATGAATCCGGTGACGGCGTAAGTCATCCTATCGGGACGTAGACATCTCAGAATACACAGGCGTTGCAAATGTGTCTTGTTCTTCCATTCCCCGGGGAATTTCTCCTTTTCGGGACACTCTGTTTCGACGAATTTCTTCCAACGCTTCGCGGAACCTTCCATATCTTTGTCGAGACTCTTAAACTCGTCCATACTGCAGAGTGCCTTTATTCCCCCCCAGAGAACGTTAGAGAGAAAGTCGAAGGGCGATAGCATTCCAGCGATGACCGGGAATCGCAGCAAAAAGTCCAATTCAACGGGAGCTATTTCCTCGTTGTAGAGCAGGATCTGGAACGTCATCTGCGCAAGGAAGGTCAGTTTATCGCATTCGAACAAACCACGGCTGGTATACATAAACACACAGAATGTTATACTATCCAGTAGGTTGGCTACTCTATCTTTAAGTTTCTCAGCAGGTTCAGCTTCACCCAGCGAATATTTAAATACTACGGTGAATGACTTGAGTGAAAATTGGTAGATAGCGTTGATTCGGTTCAGGTCATTTAGGATGAAATACAACAGCGATGCTCGAGCAGCAGCTGGTCGATACTGCTCTCGAGCATCATCAATTTTAACAGACGCTATCTTTGCTTCTGCAGCTTTGACCTGGATGTCAGCAGCGGTGGTCTTTGTGGTCTCCAGATTTGTCACCAGAGCAACATCACCCAAAATGTTACCAGTCGCGGAAGACAGACGCTCCAACAAATTGTCCTCACATGTTTTCAAAGTGATTTTAAAGTCATTCTGTTGTTTTGTCAAACTTGACTTAAGTGTCTCAAGGTCGGGACATTCACTCTTCACGACTTCAGCCAATAACTGGTCTTCCAAACCATCTCTGGTTACCGTAAAATTGATCAACGTGGTCTGTGCCTGAATCTCAGGTTTGTAATGGGGATTAGCCAACTTTGTATGGATAATCAAACGGAATTTAGGGTCATAGTCAATCTCTTTATCGCCAATCTTTATGGCCTTGCCCTTTTTAATCAGTACGCGACCTAAAATGGGATCTAACACAGCGTCCATCGACTCTCCTATGTTTTCTAACAAGACCACATTGCCATTGGACACACAACGTTCAATCGTATCCAGATAGTTCTTGGTGGTTAATCTGAGTATGGTCAAATGGTCCCCATAGCGGTTTTTAATCCATTTGATTCCCTGTAGTTGTGGGTCAATCATCAAGGGCCATCGTGCGGTGTTGGATAGAATTGTGGCGTTTTCCGCCGACATTTTATCCGTGGGCAGTCCTTCATTGTTCCATTTGGCAATCATTGCATCGTCTGTGAGCAGAGCCAGGGGGTCCAAACCTTCAGACATTGGTATCGGTGGGGTTAGTTTGTTTAAGAACGGAATCCAGTAGGTGTCAATCAGATCGGCGCGATAGCGTTTGGTAAAGCAACCCACATACGAGATGAACGCAGTAATGAGCAAGATGTCCCCAGGCAACGTCCCGATTTGTTCCCGAAAGTTGGTTACCGACTCCTTCCAACGGACCTTCTCCGACGCCAGGCCATTAATCAAGCGTCGGGCCAAGTCAATCATCGTGGCTGTTGCATCCGCTTGAGCTTGACACTTCAACTTCTCATCGGTAGCCTCTTCAAAGTCGCTGCGCAAAATTGAGAGTTGCTTCTCCAGAGCCTGGAGCTTGTCATTTAGGTCCTTCAATTTCTGCCTGGCGTTATTAAGATCTGTCGTTGCTTTAGCCAGAGCCTTTCTCTTGGGTTCTACGACTAAGAACACCTCGTAGAATTTAACTATGTTAATCACCCATGCACATAACCCTGCAGCGGCTGAAGACTTTGAGAGGATTTTCTTGGGATCAAAATCAGGGTCTCTGATGTACGGCATTACCTGCTTAACCACTTCGGGTGCAATGTTTTCTTTATCATAGTACACCAAGTCATTAAGAAATTGATCCACTTTGCCCATCATCACCTTACAACTCTTCCAACTTCGATCCTTGGGAATTTTATTTTTTGGTGAGAATAGTACCAAAACAGCAGCGCAGACATTTACCACAGCTTCAGGTGGGCTGCCAAAAGACTTCAACTCAGTAAGATTGTTCTTATTGAGGGTATTCAGAGCAGCTGCAGCTGCTTTCAGAGCTGGTTCAGCTTTGGACAGATCTTCAGCGCATATCTTTGCTTTTACAGCGACATCCTCTTCAATTATCTTCACCTTACCTTCCTCTTCACTCGCAATTGTTTGCTCTTTGGCTACCTTTTCATTCTCGGCGCCTAGGACCTTGATCAGCTTATCAGCCGCTTCATTCTTAGAAGCCAGCTCAACTTCTTGTACAGCCAGAACCTCTTGAAGGCCATCAACCTCTTCGGAAGTGGATGCAAGTTTTAGTAAACCATTCTCCAGACGAATGATGTTATGCTTCAATCCGAGAGTCTTCTCCGTTAGTAACTTTGAGTAAAGGGCAATCTGTTCCAGGAACGTCTTTGGTGTAGTGTAATTGTAACGTTTCTCAAAGGTTAAGTATCTTTGGGACACTTCATTTACAATGGTATGGACAAAACTCATAAATGCGGCAGCACTATCCACGTATTCCGTTGGCAAAGTGTTGATCTCCGCCAGGAACCTCTTTGACACATTGAGCAAAGCCTCATGGGGCCATTCGTGGAACCAATCGATGGAGGTGCAATTAACAATCGCGGGGAACTTTCTACCACGAACTCTCAGGGTGGAACCAACTGGTGAGAAGCACAGGATGATTTTGATCAATCTACGTATTTTGTTGATATAGAACTTCCAGCAATTTTCACGCGTGTCCTGTATTCCGGCGGCTTTCACCTCACCTCTTGTGACATTGATTATATTCTCTATATCTTCATCGGCAAGTAGGTCGGGAATTTCGCCAGATGCCAACATATCATTAATCACGACCAAAAAGTCCTCTTCTGGGACCTGAGAGTCGGTCATCAGGAAAGTTGAGCTGACATTCTTCAATCCACCCTTGATGTACATGGTGGAGATGTCAACCTTCATATCGGCAATCGTGTAACCTTTACGTAGTTGAATCTGGAAGACGTCTAAGGATGATATGAATGACGCTAATCTTGTAAGGGACTGTTTCCCGGAACCTCCTACTCCTACAAGTAGGGCATTGCCTCTTGGGGCTTCCATTATTCTGTTGATTCTGCAAATGTGATTCATAGCATCTTCAAAGAGGACCAGATTCATTGCAGCGACCAGATCATTATAGCCAGCCATGGCATCAATAAGTAGCTTGTTCAGGACATTGAACTCTTTTATTTGAAAATATTTAGGATCACCCATGCCTTCGGCAAAATGACAGAATATCAGCGGTTTCTCCAATACATCATTTTCGTTAAACTCTTCAAATGACTTTTTGAGGATCTCCACCACAGCTTTGTTGAACAAGTCAATGTCTCGAGTGTCAACCATTTTGTCTCCATACACTCGAATGGTTTCATGCATCCATAGACGTAGGAAATCGGTTTGGTTCTTACAGCCCTCCGCTGTTGTGAACAATATACCTTGGAAGACGTTAGACAAGTCCCGTAGGTTGAAGATGTAGTGGAATTTAACAGCGGTGGGTAGGAAAGTCTGTGAGACCTTTTGTTGGAAGTTCAACGATGCTTGGACCACAGCCGGACAGAGCTTTTGAACCACATTGGTGAAGTTCAAGGAAGATAAATGTTGAGACAAGATTGAGGAATATATGGTGTACAGGGCTTCCTGCGCTGGGAAACTCAACGCGAAGACACAGAAATGTCTCTGCAATCTGGGATCAATCGTAAATGAACCAGCAGTAGGGTTCATACAAGCCACATACTGCACATTATGGATATCTTTCAAAGTAAGCTTCTGACGATCGTACCAATGCTGATAGTCGATGTGCTGTCTGAGTAATGTATGTGGTTGTACAGTAAAGTACTTATCAACTTCGGGCATATTCAGATCATCAATGAAGTAAATCATTTGATGATTCCCAGGAGGTCCGTAAACCCGACCAGCCTTCTTCTCAAGAGGTTTCTCCAAGATTTTCTGGAGCATTTCCGATGATGTGTAGAAATTGAAAGGTACATTTTGTACCTGGTAAGACTCTGGCATATTATCCATCTTATCCTGGACCAAAACGGTCTTCCCACATCCGGCTAGACCCACTAGCATGCAGGGTACTTTCTTGGACATGAGATGATCCAGAAAGAAACGGACTCTGGTGGTTTCAGCTGTATTAACCAAGGTTGCTTGTAAGGGTATGTCCGAGTCTAACTCAAATTCCTTAACTATGTCAGACCAGGGGAGGAACTTCTTGGACTCGTCTTCAATATAGTAATGGAATACAGTTCCCGCGGATGGAAAGCGGACTGATTTGAATTCGTTTGTGAACCACTTGCTGAATTCATTGCGCCAGTCTACGATTTGATCCTGGAAGAGAGCCGACCCAAATGCCCAAACTACACAGAAGACGAAATATATCTCGTACCACTCTTTGGGACAGTCTGGGGGCACGTTCTGTGGTGTTAGAAAGCAGTCCAGTAAATTACAAAGCATGGACAGATGAGCTACGTCTACCAAGGGAGTGATTTTTTTCACTTTGATTTTGATAACTTCTAAACATGGAGGGACATATTTATCAAACATTAGACCCAATAGGGCTTTTTCACTTTGGACAGTCCTGGTGTCTATCCAGGACGCTATAAATGGATTCCATCCCAAATCTTTTGGATTGATGTAGAGGATACCAGCTCTTGATACAGTTGCAGGTGTTGCAGTTCGTAAATTGGCAATCTCAAAGAGTAGTCTCATGAAAGGTGTCAAAGCAATTCGCTCATTGCTAGCCAACGTAAGCACTTTATTATCATCCATCAGGGTATTTAGAGATTCAATCCACATCGGATCAATGTCACCATCTAAGACAATCCATTTGGGACCGTCCCCGGTGAGATTAGCTTGTTCCCGCATGATTACAGAGAAGAGTCCATCTTTCCACTCTCGAGTTGCCGGGTTAATAACTCCAAAAAGCTCATCATTGGTCACCGCCTTCGGATTGAGATCATTGACTACGGGTCTGCGTTTCTGATTCGCATAGGTCTTGTTCAGCGTGCGCCACACCATAGTCTTACCCGTACCAGCAAAGCCAATAACGAAGACTGAATGACGCACAGCAAACAACTCTTCGAGTTGAACCACCTTGAGAACAAACCCATCTTCGGGTTGCAGCTTTAGGTCAACTGCAGACATCTTCACCATTCTTTCAAATTCAGGTAGACGTTTCCTCGGAACATCTAATGATGGGAACAGGTCTCCAATCAAACCCATGAAGATATCTACATCCTCGGTGATGATCTTAGGAATGTTGAAATCTCGAAGGGCTCTCATCAAGACCTGATCTTCAGGTCGCTGACGGTCACCTCTTTTCAGGGCACCCGCAACTACTAACACAGACTTGATGGCCCTCAGGCCCCAATCGTAATGGTCCTGTTTGCTCAGCAACTCTCGACATAGACTGTACAGAGTGATAAACTTCCTGGCCAAGAGACGCGCATCTTGGAAGCCTTCAGCCACCAACATAATTTCACAGATCAACTCAAAGTCAGGCACAACCATGGCGCATGGTCTGAATAGGGCCTTCAAATTCTCTGGCAACTCGGTACGACCGGCATAACCCGGATTCATGGTAATGAATATCCCCACAGTGGGCAAGATACAGATGTCTTCTCCGAGGAACTTAAACCGGGTCTTCCTGTCCTTTATAGCATCCTGGATTGTCTTAACCTGTACGGCAACCACAGATAATACTTCGACAGAAATTCTATTGAACTCATCAAAGCATCCCCAGGTTCCGGTCTGTGCGAGACCCTTATAGATATTTCCCACAGACTTGTAATCCATTTGCTCGGAACAGTTGAAGACATAGACCATTATGCCCAGGGCCTTGCCCAGATCTTTGGTTGTCTCTGTTTTACCCGTTCCTGCAGGACCCGCAGGGGCACCACCCATGATTAAATGCAAACTCTGCGTTAGGGTAATATAACAACGATCAGTCAACGGAGTGATTACCAGACGTGGAGTGTTACCAAGATATTCATACTGGTATCTAAACTGGGCATCACAAATATTTGCATAGCAGTCTTTCAACTTCAGATCCCATCTGTGACGAAGTTGACTCTGCCATTGGAAAGCCTGCGCATTCTCGACTTTCAGGACAATCATCTTGGAGATCACATCCCGAGAGTGTACATCAATGGTACAAATCGTCATAATCTTTTGTCGGTCACCTGGTGTCAGATCTCCCAAGAGATGCATAATGAGGGCATTCAACTGACCAACCTGCTTCTTATTGTAATCCTTCAGAGAATTCTCATAGCCTTCTTCTAATTTAGATAGGGCAACATTGGTCTCAGTGGTCCACCAAATCTGGGTGCCTACAAGGGCCGGTTGGGCGGGATAGTCAAAGATCCACAAATCTCTTGCTTTGAATTCATAGGTTCCTAAGCAATCTCCGAAAAACTTATGGATGGATTTCCGCATTATGTCTATGAGTTTATTCAGCCATACTTCCACCTTTCCGACACATTCCAAAGTTCCAGCAAAGAGAACATGTTCCTCGTTTTCCTTCGAGATCATATGACTAGCTAGCTTTGGAGCCACCCATGTCAGTCTTGCCAAAGAGTCAAACAGTTTGGTTAGGTGACGTTGCACCAATTCAGGCTGGTTGCCAATACTTAAGATATCCAGTAAATCAGCGGACGATACAAAGTAGAATCTTGGAAAAGCCAAACGTTTTGTCTCCAGGTAGTCATTTAAAGCTTTCTCACATAACATTAAGTCTGCTAAAATAGCCTCGAGGCGTTCATAGAGACCAGGCTTATTTGTAGACTTAATTACATTCGGGACAGCCAACAACTCTTTCAGAATCTCTTTGAAGTCCCTATCAATCTTATCAAACCGTTTGGAGTCTTCCGGTAGCTGATTTCGAATATCCTCAGACCCTATAAAGATACTCTCGAGGTAACCCCACTTACGCTGGACTTCCAAAAAGTCCGAGATTACCTGCTCCGCATTGGAGAGCTTTTTCTGCCAATCGGAAACCTCTTCCTGAAAAAAGTCTATAAACTTTGAAGTCAACATATTCTGAAGTTGGACTTGATGATCTTCAAGCGTTTCAATCAACTCCTCAGACACCAATAGGAGTTTGATGCCAGTACGAAGATGAGTCTCAGTGGCAAACTCCATATTGGCCCAGGTGGCATTCAATTCCTTGAGGACTTTTTCCATACCCATCTCTTTAACTGACTTATCAACAATAGTCTTAACCTCTTCTTCGTACTCATGAAGATTCAGAGCGAGTAGATCATTAAGGGTTGTATTCTCGTCCATAACAAACTTTACCTTAGTGGCTTGCATCAACTGCTGCCAATGTCTCTCTCTAATTGCAGGATTTTGCAATTCTGTAACTGCTCTCAATGAGGTTAAGAGATTCTTGATAGTTGCCTCCATTTGAACATAGAGATCCCAAGTACGTAGTTCTTTATCCATGGAACGTAGGTCCTTACCAAACTTCTTACACTCCATGTCCATTGCTTCAACGTCTATCTTTTTCCATGCTGTCGTCTTCCATTCATCAATCCAGGATCTACACATCAATACATAATCCCACAGCATCTTTAACTGTTTAATCTCAGCTCTTACAGTCTGAACGTGCTTAAATTCAGGGATTTGTAGCTCAAACAGATTACCTTGCTCGATCAACTTATCCATAGACGCCTCCAACTCTGTGATACTCTCATTAAACTTATCAATCTTCTTATAGACATCTGTACAGTTGAAGAAGAACAACTGAGACTTCCTGAAAGTATCCTTAAAGATGCTCTGCCTGATATCAAATACTTGCAATCGCTTCTTGATTGCATTGACCTGGTTAGCCTGAAGTGGAGCAATGGCTTGCTTAGTAGACAAGGCAATCTTCTTGCAATTGGTCCACTTCTCTGGCAACTCTTGTAACCTAACCAAAATTTCATCAGTAAATGTCACATCGTACTTCTCGAGCAAGTTGATAATCTCCCACAGAGGTTCGAACATATTGTCAGTCGCGAATTGCCTATCTCGAATCTTAGATAGACAACCCATAACCTTAATCAACCCATCAAAGTCATCTTCACCCAATGGGGCAAGCATCAACTCTATGGATTCGGTGATAAACTCTTCCAACTCTTCGATGCTATTGATAACTTCATCGTAGAGATGCTTCTTGAACATGTTGGCCCACTTCTTGGCCAAATTCAACATTGCTTGCCTTAATGGGCCAACATCTAGAAGCAACCAACCGTTGATTATCTTCTTTTCGTCGATGGTCTCAATTTTCGTGTACACCGCTTCGTAGTTGTCGATCTGCTCCTTGAATTGCTCCATAGTTGGAGGAGTCTCCTTAATACCGGGACCATTAGGATCTTTTAGCAGCAACTCATCTTCAGGGGATAAAACCTTTCCGTATTTTATGAACTGAGCCATGAACTCCTTCCTGTTGTCGAGCCAGAGATACTCATGATCCCGGAATTCCTCAGTGTACTTGAGAGTTTCATCAATGGCGGCGTATGTCCGCGCAACAAGGTCATTATTGACATTGGTCGTAACCATGTCAGTGGACACGGAGACCATGAAATGCTGGCCCCGTTCTGGGATAATAGCCGGCATAAAGTCGGACATTTGGAAGACGTCTTGGAGCAAGCCTTGAATAAACTGAAGGAAGTTATTATCCCGCTCGACGTCCACCGAAGGATCTGCGATGATGTGGATGTCGTGCAATTCCAGGATGATCAGACAGAGTGGGCTTGTGACCGAATCTACCATTTCATTGACGAAGAAATCCAAACTGAAGATAGTACCTTCGAGTAGGTCTTCCAGAACTAGATCATCGACGTATCTAAGATAATCCAGCCATTTCTCATCGTTGAGGCCATTATCATAGGTTGGGTCTTCTATGACCACTACATCCTCCTGTGATAACTGCATAGATACAGCCTTAATCTGTAACAACTCAGAAGGAGTGTTAATAGGCTCTTCATCTTCCACTTCCTCGACGCTATCTTCAATGGGAACCTCTGGAAGATTCTCCTCGGGAATGGGGATATTGTAGTAGAGATAGTAGTTGATCCGTAGTAGATTCAGCAGGGTATTGCCAAGTCTTGTAATCGCTCTGTAACGCTTACCAATTCGTTCTTCACGACCTTCTAGAAATATCAACTCTGCATCATCGTAGTTTTTACGGAAAAATAGAAGTTGTGCCAAAATCTTGTTCATATCATCGCTGAAAGTACTGATATTGCCTTGGGCTCTTACAACCCGAAGATAGAGATCATGCAGGAGTTCATGGAATTCATTGATCTTCTCAAGATCTAAAGAGCACTTAATTAGAATCTAATGGTTTTAAACACATGATACTTACGATCCTCTTCCCAGGAGAGTGATCCTAGCGCTGCTTCCAAAAGTTGGTCAATTTTGTCAATCTCATCCGAGATCATATTGAACTCTACGGGTAGTGTTGAGGTCATAATATGGTTATACCATTCAATGGACCTTAGCAAGTTCTGCTTAACGGCCCAAATTTCCTCCATTCTGGCAAAGAACTCTGTAGCCTCAGGCGGGATAGTAAAGTCATCCAAGAGCAAAATATACCTCACTTCCCTCAGCACTTCTTCCAACTCATCTGCAAAGTTCATCCCAATGAGTCCTTGATCATCGCGAACTAGCAAAGTTTTGACAATGTGGGTCTCAATGATTCCAGGAGCTTCCTTGAACCAAGCATTGAATGTGTTCGTCATATCGGTATGGACAATTTCCAACATCTGATCACATTTCTCCAAAGCATATTTGGCATCTTCAGACCACATAGTCGGATGATCAACTTGCAGAAAGTCTTCGTTGTGATGGATCAATCTGGATCGGAACTTGTTCAGCCACCACATACGGCCAGCAACGGGCGGGAAATTGTTGTTTAGAGGTGGGTCCAGTCTACCTTCATCATAAAGGGCCTTAACCGTATCCAATTCGCTGTCCATCATCTCAACCATTCGTTCGTAGCAAGGTTTGCAAGCTTCTGCAATCACTGGTCGTTCCAACAAAGCTGACATGACATTAAGCAACTTGAAGCATGAATCCAGGGTGAAGCATTCTTCAAAGGAGAGGAGACAAGATGCCGCCATGCGTTTATCATAGTCATGGACCTTCGCAAAGTACGCATCGGCATCAGCTTGGATTGAGTTGTCCTTGAGGTCAAGGACCTCATACTGGATATTTGCAAACTGGCCATAGACAACCGTAAAATCTGCCAGAATCTCCTCGCACTTGGAAGATAGAGTCCTGCCCTTCAAGCCAGCAAACTCAACCTTCTCTAACTTGAAGTATTCTATAGCTGTGGCCACAATAGACTTGATAAGTTTGAGACGGTCTCGATAGTCAAAGAATCTTTGAAAAACATTCCTCGAGTGGAACTTCCAGGGCTGGGGCTCAACTCCTTCAGGAAACTTGGTCGTTACATTTTTCCGTACAAATTCAAAGGACTTCTCAAAGATATCAATAATTTCGAGACATTGTTTCAATTTGATATCAATTTCATCAGGATCTCCTTGGAAGATTGATCCTGGGTCAATGTTCTTCTCAATGCAGTTCACCAAACTGTTGGCTACCATTTGCAGGAGAGTAACAATCCTGTCCACATAGCAATAGTACCTTGAATTGGCCCAAATTAGACCCACACAGTTCAGAGTGGGACCAATCACGTTCATTAGGTCGATCAACTCAGAATCTTCCATTCGCTCAAAAGACGGTTTTGCTGCATTCAAGTAGAGAACAATATCCTTGGCCTCGACAATACCAGCCACCACAGATTTGAAGGTATCCTGGAAGTAGGGTACGTAACTGCTTTGACAGAGTTCCTCAAAGAGGATCAGCTTCTTGACTCGTGGATCGCGCAATTGGGAGTAGATATTGCTGAGGTTCTTAAGGCGTTTCTCCCAAAAATCAATTTCGTCCAAAGGCCCAGGGTGGGCATCATCGGCAAAAGACAGAAGTGGTGATTGTTTGATTATATTGTTTATTATGATGGACCATTGCGATATTGCGGTTTCAATGCAATTCTTCAACTGCAGATCATCTTCGTTTAACTCGACCCCTTCCTCAAGACGTGTTGTGGCATCGTAGATGTTATCAATATGGGTGGGCATTGGGAGTAGGGTTATACCCTTAAGGGCACCCTTCATCTAAGTGTTTACGAAGTTTAGGGTTAGGGAAGATTTAGGTTAGGAAACAACCTGAAGAGGTTAAGGTCAATTACCTGATATAGTTGTTTATTGAAATGAATAATATGACGTCGTATGTCTTTTTGGACCACATTGGGCCAGGTCTTGGTATTTTCATTGCTGTCGAGCATCGGCTTGAAGACCTCCTCACAAAACACCGCCAATTCGTCAACGGGCTTCCAGGACATGTCACCAAAAATCATCACCTGGATAAAATTCTCCATATCGATGACAGCTGGTTCCTTTTTGAGGAAATACGATGTTTTCCCTTTGTTCCCACCCTTGAAGTGGTGATCGGGTGTGAGACTGCCAGCTGCACTCAACGAGATGTACAAACTCATCACATCTGCCTTATCGAGAAAGTCCATTATAATTTTCTGTAAGGGAAACATAACTCTAAATATATACCTTCAAATTGAAGAAATTTGAGATCAAACCTCAAATTCCTCAGTTTGGATCATTTTAGACCATTTCTCCTGTTTGATTTTCATCGTTCGGATGATGTAATTGAGGAGGAATTCCACACGATCGTCGACATCGGGTTCGCCGGTTTCCTCTTTCTTCTCCTCCTTTTTCTCCTCTTTTTCGTCATCCTTTTCCTCATCCGCCATTTTGTGATGGCGTAAAACTTGACGTAAAATGGATTTCTGCTAGTGCAGATGTTTTCTGATTGTTTATATCGCTAGATATGAATTTGTTATCATGGAGATGTTGATTTTATCAATTATTACTCTAAAGTTTTTTGCACAAAATAGGTATAGCGAATTCAGGTTAAGTTAAATTCAGTCAGATTAGACATGTATAATATTTTACATGTTACGTTTGGTTTGGTTAGGTTGGGATGGCTTAGTTTGGCTTGAGTTGGCTAAGGTTAGATTAGGTTAGGTTAGATTTAGTTGAGTTAGGTTAGCTTAGATTAAATTGGGTTAAGTTATGTTAAGCGAAGTTAGGTTAGATTAAATTAGTTTAGGTTACTATTGTATAAAGGAAATCTAAGTATTAATAGACAAAATTCACTGATGTAAGGAGACTATAAATATACGTTTTATTGCATTTCAATAGCAGTGTATCATATTTGGAGTTCAAATGAATAATGCGTATTCAGAATATATAAATAGCAATGATTGATCATGGAACCAAAGCTAGAATTTCTCATAGGAGAAGATGAAAGATTCGTATTCACTAGTTAATGCTAATATATGCACAATAGAATGAAGCTTAAATAAGTTTTTCAACAATATGGTTTCATTTTATGTAAAACCGGTTATGGAAAGTGTAAGGTCATAAATGATACTTAAATTAGATAACAAGGTTAAAGAATCGCCACTAAACACGTCATTTTTATATGTCAAGTTTAATTTAATTATTTTATAGGCGTATATGTGAGCAAATTATTACAAATATTCGACAA